>RYFJ01003380.1:0-130454 GCA_003991445.1 Oryza meyeriana var. granulata
GGGAGAGGAATGGCGTCGTCTGTGGGGGAAGGAAGGATCACCAGTTCGGCGACAGCGACGGCAACGGGAAATTGCGCCGGTGTGGCAAGATGCGAGAAGAAGATTCCAGACGCCAGCGGAAAAGAATTTTTTTCATTTTTTGTATTTATTTATTAAAAGATTTGCAAAGTAGATTTTTGTTTGAAAAATATAAAATAGACTCCCACCGCTCTTTGGGAGGACGATTTTTCAAGAGGACGATTTTTCCCAGAGGCGATTTTATGACGCCGACGGCCGTCAAGCCATTTTGCAGGCGGGCGCCCTGCAAAATGATGCCCAAAAACCGTCTCTGAAAGGGTGGTTTTTTAGCCGGGGGCCGCCTGCAAAGTCGCCGCATTTCCAGAGCGTTTTTGCAGGCGGCCCCTTGCCGCCAACTCTGGGAGGGCGGTTTTTAGCCCCACGCGGTCATAAAAACCCTCCTAGACTCAAAAATATCAAAAATTCACTCAAATTAGAAAAAAAAAAAAGGTAGAGAACTGAGAGGAGCGAAAGAGCGGAAGCTCTCCCGTTTGCTGATTTGCTGCACGTAAAATCCATTGTTCCCTTGCAATTTCTATTGTATGTAGATTGAATGTAGTATGTAAGTTAGTTACGGTAATATAGTACTAAATATGAGTGTAGTTTTTAGTTTAATCGTAGAGTGACTTATTTTTACAGTTGTACTTATAAAACTGGAATACACGGTTTTAGATGTTAGGAGGATGTTGGTACCTAGTTTAAGTGTCTTTTCTCCACAGATATCGTCAAATCAAGGTGATATTTCAGTTATTTCACCGGCAAGCGGAATGTGAGATATGGCCAGACGTTAGTCTGTCGGAGTTTAGTTTCAACGGCTAAGGGTATTGAAAGGCCAGCTGAGAGAAGTTTTTGGACAGTATCCACTGGCTGATGCGAGGGTTTCGACTACCCTCACCAGCGGAATACCTTGTATGGTAGTAGTCAAGTCGGTAGTTAGGTTTTTTTGGAACTGATGCCAGTGGATTGCCTGGCCACTTGGAGATGGTAGTGGAGAATGCATTTTCAACGTGGCTGGCCATGGGCATACTTGTGTCCATATATGAGAAAGATACCAACGCTAGTGCATGCCCTACAAGATCGATGAGGGTCCAAGTACGCGGAGGTGATCAGTGAACAATAGAAAATGAAGGAGGGAAGTGAGAAGATAGACAGACAACAGGTGTGGCAGTGAGGGAGAATATCGGACACGAGCAAGAAATGGGTAGAGAAGATCGAAAATGAGCATGCAGAGTATGAGGGATCGTCTGATGAGGACACGTGAATGCCTGCAGAATGGAGCAACGAGGACTTCTCTGCGCTTACTATCTCCGAGCGCATCACGGCCGTGGGAGTCAAGCAGAATGAGGTATTCAGGGGGTAAGTATGGCATATGTAGAAGATAAAGGAGGCAGCAAACAATGCGGTGTCAGCTTCAGAGGGAGTTCTTGTCGTGAACGTCAAATAAATCAGTGTATGAAGTGAAGACATGAAGGATGGGTGTCCATAGTGGTACCCGCATTCAGGGTATGGAAACGATTTTGGCAAGTTTAATGTGACGGAGATTCATGTACTTGATAGTGTGAAAATATCATAGAAACTGGACCTCTGCATTTGTGTAAGAGATGTAACTCTTATGTCAAACTGGGGTAACGAACCAAGGTCAATTGTGGCATAATTGAAGAAGACATTCAAATATACAATGCTTGTATAAGGCTTGTGAGGCAAACAGAAGGTGGTAGGATAGGTTTGGCACATGGAAGTCTTATGGATAATTTGCCTCGTCTATTAGGCTTGTTCTCAGCAGAATCGGAGACCGTGCATGACCTGAAAGCCTTTCCATAATTGACCATGGTAATAAAGTGTGTTGCAACGTAGGTACATAGTCTTGCATTCAGGCATTCATTATCCATTGTCGTCCTATCCTCTGCTATCGATGGGACATTTCTGACTGGAAAATATAGAGGACAGCTATTAACACAAATTGGAGTTGATGGAAACAACCAAGTTTCTACCGGTGGCTTTCGCTTTTGTGAGAGTGAGAACACTGATAGCTCGGTATTGGTTCCTAGAAAGGGTTAAGACAGCAGTTGGTACGGATGAGACAGACCAGTACGGATGCTCATACATGACCGTAACTCCGGCTTGCTGCGTGCATTGAGGAACTGAGGATGGAAGTGTGAGAAAGGGATATCCACCAAGGTGGTCTGATGTACAGTAATGGTGCATGCGTCATATATGGGGTGCTAATTTCTAAAAACAGACGTTTAGAAATAAGCACCTTATGGATCTTTTCAAGAGCTTTGCAGCCAGAATGCAAGAGAAGAAGTTCAACGAGCTTTGAGGAGGTTGGATGAGCTGACCTCTAACAAACAGATGAGCAGTTCAGGAGGGGCCTACCAATTGAGGTGGACGAGGCTCCGGAAGCTTTGGAACCTCTATCAAGCGATGGACCTCGTATGAGAAGAAGGCATGCATCCTCAGTTAGAAAATTTTCAGAGTGGATTGAGAATGAGCCAAAGGAGAAATGGTCATTGTTGTAGGACAAGGATGGTTCTCGATTTGGCATAATGACCACAAATTTGGCAGAGGTCTATAACTGGGTGATGCGTGGTGTTCGAGGGCTCCCACTTGTTGGAATAGTTGAATTTATCTTGCATGGGACATGCAAGTACTTTAGAGATCGGTTTAGAGCAGCTGGCCCCTCAATGACGAATAATAATCTTTTCTTTGGAACACTGCTCACTAAGTACCTGCAAGATAAAAGTAATAAGGCCCGAAGACATCGTGCTCTACCTCAAGGCACACAAGAACACAGATTTAAAATATTGTGTGTCGACAAGGGCATGCGCGGAATCTACCGCAAAAGAGTTGTGCAGGAGTGTGTGCTCAAAGAAGACGGGACCTGCAAGTGCTCGTGCCGAAAACCTACTCTGCTCCACAAGCCATGTTCCCATGTGATTGCCGCGAGCGGTGAGTGTGGAATCAAAGCACGTTATTTTGTCTCACCTTATTTCAGAAAAGAAGCAATCTATAATACCTGGATGGAGAGAGATATACGGTTTCGGTATAGGGGGGACATTTACTACGGAGAATCCTCAAGCTATCTACATTCCTAACCCAACAAAATTGAGGGATAAAAAAGGTCGCCGCAAGACAAGACGTATCCGTAATGACATGGATGAGTCAGAAGCCGGTGGAAGACTTAAACGTTGTTTAAAGTGTGACCAAACAGGTCATACCTATAAGAAATGTCCAAAGGATGCAGCCGGTCCAAGTGCGGCAGAAGCTGGACCGTCGGGTTCAGCCGTTGATGGTAGTCGTCCTACGGGTAAAGGCACAACTTTAAGACGACCCCGTCTTAGACGTTCTCAAACAATTGGTGGTGTTAGGGTGTAGTGTAAGTCTATACTTGATCTTTGTTGTAGAATGACATGTATCGTACTGTTGTTTTTTATTGTCATGTAATAATGTTATAAACATTAAAACTAATTTACGCTAACTCTCTATTTGTATACAGGTATAGCGTACCCTACACCAGAGCTGCTCGACCGGGGTCTTGACCAGTCCCACCGGTCTTACCTGTCAGCCGTCGAGGGTGCCCAGCTAGGCACCTTCTGTCCACGGCCTTCACGTCAGCTCCTGCGGATAGACCCCCGGTTCCGTCAGAGGTAAGAGCTGTACGAATATTCATTCACATCATTTGTGCATATCTATGTTTTCGCCGATATTGAATACAGTTCTATATTTGGCAGGTTGTGTGAGGCTAGACTTCTTCCGCTGTGCAGGCTAGTTGAGCCCGCACCGGACAAGAGAGATCCCGCTAGGCGATGGGAAGCTGACCGGTCACTTCTGGCAGCGCCGGTGGATCGCTGGAGACCGGAGACCCACACGTTCCACCTACCGTGTGGCGAGATGACTCCCACACTGCAGGACGTGTCCTACCTGCTGGGACTTCCCCTCGCAGGGAACGCAGTCGGTCCGGTTGACGGGGGGCACGGTTGGGCGCAGGACATATCTGCTCGGTTCGAGGCCGTGCAGCGTCTACCTGGGCTTGGTATGCCGAATTCGCTACCGCCTTACACCACGGCTGGCCCCTCGCAGGTGTGGGTGCTACAGTACACCGTAAGTCACGGATTCATTTGATTCACAATCATCCGACCTATAAAGGAGTAGTGATGCTGACTATGATCTTCCTTTACAGCCTGACAAGCTAGACGACGACGCCGACGAATACTTGGTGCAGCGGAGCATGGAGGCCTACCTGTTGTGGCTGTTCGGGTGGGTGATGTTCACCAACAGTCATGGGCACGCGGTGGACAAGGGACTGATCCACTACGCTCGTGTGATCGCCGACAGCGAGGACGGCTACGTACCGCAGTAGAGCTGGGGATCTGCTGTGCTAGCGGTGACATACCGTGCTCTTTGTGACGCGTGCACAAAGACCGATCCAGGTGCGATTCTCGCCGGTTGCCCTCTCCTTCTGCAGCTATGGGCAGCAGAGCGTTTCGCGATAGGCCGTCCTCTCATTCAGCTCTCTGCCTACGAGAGCGGCCCTAGAGGCTTGTACGGGCAGTGGCCCGAGGACCGCCCGACTATGGGGACGGTATGGTGTCGCCGTGAGGTACGTAATGTGAAATTCTATGTTTACCACTTATGCACAAACACTGACGTGTAATCTTTTCTTATTTTGTAGCGTCGTTACGCCCACAACCAGGTTAGGAGGGCCTACTCCGAGTTCGTTATGGAGTTCGACCGTCTGCTGCCCAGCGACGTCGTTTGGGAGCCCTATAGTCCACAGGCCATCGCGGCCCGTGCACCGCTCGGACTCTGTACTCTTTGCACGTGCGACCAGGCGTACTGGTTGACGAAAGTGCCGCTGGTGTTCGACATCTTCGTCGAGCCCCACTGTCCACAGCGCGTGATGCGACAGTTCGGCCTACGTCAGGTCTTCCCTATGCCCATAGAGGTCGTTGTGCCGTGCGATGTGCACCGGTAAGTACAACTGCGATCTTTGTTTAGTAGTACCACTCTTTAATGTACTCTAATGCACTCTCTGCAAATAGGTATAATCGTAGGGGACAGGCAGCCGGCGCTCAGTGGTATCCCCGACTGCAGCGGTACGTGGTGGACTGGTTGTTGGCGACGGAGGATGTCATCGACGAGTTCCGTGCACACACTGAGGAGCATTACCTAGCATACCTCAGGTGGTACCAGCCTTGGACCCGCATACGTGTAACATTCACCCCAGGTGATCCACAGCCACACGTCGCCGCTACGACGGACACGTATCCTACACACCGTGACCAGGACTACTTTCGCGCGGTAAGTCACTTTATCTTTGCACTTTGTCATTCCCTTTCTAGGTAGCCACGGTTCTAACACATAATCAAGTCACATTTGAAATAGGCCGACGCAGCGCGACAGATTCAGGGTGATGTCAACGCGGCGTTTAGACGGTTGGACACTGGGATCGTGCTGACTGCGGACGAGCAGAGGACGACCTTCGGGAGGATTCGTTAGGCGTTGCACACAGTGCTTCGTGCGCTCACTTGTCGTGTGGCTGACGCAGTACCTCCCGTCTATATACAGCAGCAGCAGCCACGACCAGCAGGAACAGGACGAGGAGCAGGAGTGCGCCCGCAGGGTTCCAGTCAGCCATCTAGCCCCTCCAGAGGTAAATTCTACTAACCTTCCGTTCATAATATGTTTCCTTGTACGACATGCACCGTTGTACATCAATATGCTTCCCTGCAGCCTTCGCTACACCGTACCTACATCCCTCTGGAGCTAGCACGTCGACGCATGGAGTGTACCACACACGACCACACGTGCAGCTGGGCATGACAAGTGCCCCCGGTGCCACCACAGGAGGTCCTTCAGGTTATATCAAAGTTTACTTTTCTCTTGCAAAATTTTGATTTGCAATAATCAATAATTTGGTGTACATTGTTCCACTCTACAGCGCCAGCGATGTTTGCTGGCGCTGGCTCCTCCACGCAGGGCGCACGCGGCAGCGGTTGGGCACCGGGTCCTTTCGAGGGGGACGACTTAGAGGACGAGGACGAGGGCGAGGAGATCCACGAGATACTAGCTGCCTCGCAGCTCGAAGGAGCTCCGCCACCACAGACACAGGACCCACCGGTTGCCACACCCGTGCAGACGACCCGCGCTGGCCGTGCTGTACCACCAGACCGGTTGACGTACTCCCAGGGACAGGTGCGAGCGCAGGGTAGGAAGTCGAAGAGAGCTAGAGGTTACGGTCCGGGCCCGTAGTACTTTGTGTCTGTAATAGTTTGTCTGTTGTATATAATGTTTTATTAATTCTACGTTTCCTGATGAAACCACTTTACTTCGTTTACGCTCATTGATCAAACGACGTATTCCTCACGATCTACGTTTCTGACGAACCTGATCAAAAATATGAATTTTCGAGTGTCAACTTCACGACGAAAGTACATTCCGAGCGGTGACAACCGAACACACATTAACTATCATACAAACCTATTGATATCCAACTAGCGATGCAACTACTGTGTGAGGACGGCGCGGCCAGGGAGCGGCGACAGTATGCGCCTAGGAAATAGTGACGGCAGCCGGTACTCACATAAAAATTGATTTCGAAAATTAATTTTTCTAAATCAATTTTTTTCTTTTTTTTCGGCATGTTGGTCCGGACTGTCCGGATAGGGTTCGGACGGTCCGGACTATATTAACGCTAAATACCGCCCTCTAGTTGGGCGGCAAGCCAAAAACCGCCCTCCTAGAGGGCGGCAAGGGGGCCTCCTGCAAAATGCGCCCGCCCCGCCTGCAAAATGGCTGACGGCCGTCGGCGGGGGGCCATCGGCGGGGGGCCAACGGCCATCAGCCACGTCATAAAATCGCCCTCTAGGAGGGCGATTTTTAAAAATCGCCCTCCCAGAGGGTGGTGGGAGTCTATTTTTGCAATTTTTTCAAACAAAAATCTATTTTTGCAAATCTTTTAATAAATAAATATAAAAATCAAAAAAATTCGCGGTAAAAGGAGCAAATCTTCGACGCTGATTGATTGAGTGCGTTGATATGATGGGCTTCTGAGAGAGTGGGCTGAGAATTTGGGCTTACGAGGAAAGCTTATTTGGGCCTTTTCCAGCCGAATGGGCTTAGAATTTGAATCTGTTCGGGTTATAATTTCGAAGCATTTTGGCATTACTTTGCCAAAGAAAGAAAAAGTTGTATACGTCCATGAACAAATGTACAATCTCCATGTCAGAACCTCCGTTGACATTTATGAGATCTATTTTGACTTTGGAGAGTCAAAGTTTGAAGATTTTGACCAACAATTAGTTACTACTTCCATAAAAAAGATTCATGTATAAAAGCGAAGTCTTTGTGGAACAGAGGTAGTATAGCATTTAAGTATATAAAAGTTTATACCAATACTTTTAATTAATATTAGGAGGTATTAATTTTTACAGTTTAATCTTAAAGATTTTCTTAAATCAAAATAGGACTTACAGAAAGTAATACGAACTCATTTTGATTTAAGACACCTTATGATCCGAAAAAAAAATAGGGAGGATCCATGGTATTTCTGGACTTCTACAGGAACACTCTTGCACACAGAATGGAAAAATACCTTCAACCACTGAAGCACCCTGGAAACATCAGGCTTAAGTACAACAGACATGACATTGAACTGATCTTGTTGGTTACCTTCCCACTGTACCTACCAAAAATGCAAGAAGGTTGCGAAACATGGTGAGTTGATAAGCTGAAACTTAATGAGCTGTATATATAAAAAAAATGTTCAATCGATATATAGGAGATCTTTTTGACCTTCTTGTTAGCTCCTTCAATTTTCGACTTAGCTATCTTTTTCTCCAGAACTTCTCCCTGCTCTTGAGAAGTCAATGTTGCTAGTCGAATATTGTCCTGTCCGTTTACGGCTTCTTGTGATTGGACCAGTTCGCAGCTCTCCTTGTCGCAGATAAAGGCCTGCTTGACGTCGCGATTGAATCTCGTTGGCAGTCAACTAGAAGTTAGAAACAAAACTCAACCAATAGGTTGAAACTCAACTTGAAGTTGAAAATGTTGAGAATTGATATATGGATGTTTTGGGAGCTTGGATCGAACATTTGTATAATAGTACATGAAGAAATACTAAGTCCTGAACCAAGATATAATGAAGAAAGACTTGAGAAAGCAAACTTATTCTTTGAATTCAAGTTTGAACTAAGAATGAATTATTTGGTTGAACCAAATCATGCTTATGCTGGCAACTAAAGCATGTGACAGATGGAACTCTAGTACATCAGTCCAACTCCACTCAGAAAGTGTTAGAAATTATTGGCTTCGGGATAGTCAATCGTTGCCAAACCCCCATGGTCAGGAGGTTATTGCAAACAGACCGGTTTTCTACAAACCTAGAGAAGAGGGGGAGAAAATTTAGGACAGAATTCCCACACGCGAGTATCATAGCAGCACTTAGCTACTTGGCAAATTGCACTAAACCAAACCAAGGATTATTGCATTATATAAAGCCTCCCATGAATAAGTATGGTTCTATAGGATGGTTATCACGCCTAGTAATTGTGGTTTGAATACCGTCTCAATCCCTACAATTATGAAAATAATACAATGAATGTCACATTAATGTAAATGGGTTACGCGAGAAGAATCTTACTAAGCATGTGAACCCCAAGTTCTTCTATGCTCGAGAATTGTATAAAGGTAACAAAATATTACAGACTAAGTTATTGTGAAAATCTTGCAGATTTGTTCACTAAATCATACCAACATCTTCTCTCGAACTGATGTATGTCCGGAGAATTGGAACAATGAGACTTGGAGAAATACAAAATTTAGGGGGAGAATTTCGCCAACTTATTCTAAAATCTTGATAGGAAAATCAAGTACCCAAAATCAATCCAAGAAGATTGAACTAAGAATTGGGTGGATTGTACTCTTTTTTTCTTGGATAAGTTTTTCATATAGTTTTTTTATCAAGGTTTTTAATGAGGCAATCCATGCAACATCGTAAGCATATGTTATGCACTCTTTCTCCAAATTTTCCCATTAGGTTTTTTTTGTGGAGTTTTGATGAGGCATAAGTATCATGCAGTGAAGGCCCAAGGAGGAGTATTAGGAAACCCGCCAGCCCATGAAGGCCCAGCCTAGGTTGCCGCTAATGGGCTATCACCTAATATGGAAAGAAGCAAGGCTCTATGCCTATAAATAGAGGGGGAGGAGACTCACCATTGTACATGAGAGGATGGATTGAATGAGAAGAAAGAATACTCTACCCCTAAACTATGTGTCTCTTTACTTTTTAGAATACAACCCCTTTGGACTATGCACGTAGCATGGGGGTTGTATAACATTTTTGACGGTGTTGCCCCCAAGCTTGGCAGGGGCCTTGCCGCTTGCTGAGGAGGAGGCTCAGTTTTGAGTTTTGGTAGGGACGGATCCAGAAAAAAGAATGGGGTGGGGTGGGTGGGGGGGGGGGAAGGTGGTCGAGCCCCTGCCACCCACGTTGGATCCACTGGGATTTGAGGACTCTCCCTCTTGACTGCCCTAGCACCAAGTGGTTAGTTTGTTTTGTGGTCATTTGTTTTTCAGTCACGAGCACGTTTGTAAATAACAAACTTTTGATGTGAGTACGTGGCAGAGCCTCCAATTGGCATAAGTAATGATGTGATGTGATATAATGGGCCTAATAATATGGTTGTAGATTTGTTATCGGATGACCCTAGTTTGGTCCATATTGCTGCAAGATATACACTACTATAAAATCATATTTGCCAACACCCCCTTTATTTTACAGGCGGTGTCAAATAAGGGACGCCTATAAAAATGAATCAGGGGTTCCCGGTTATGGACCACGTGTGGAAATCCATTTTTAAGGTATCCACTTAAACCAAACACCTCTGAAGATGCTCTCATTTTTACAGGCGGACGACTTAAGCACCCACTTGTGAAAACCAATTTTTACATGTGGGTGCTTAAGTCGTCCACCTGTAAAAATCATTTTTAGAAAAACACACACATATATCTAAATTTTTCATATGAACTTGGATGAAGATAAACTTTATATCAAAATTGTAGAGCGCAACAAGATCTACAACTTTGTAGTTCATAACCTTTTGATTTGAGATCGTTTAGGGGTAAAAATATTCATAAATCTCAGATCTACATTTCAAAAGACCTTTGGATGGAGATGTGCTCTATATGAAAGCTATAGAGCTCGTCGAGATATACAACTTTGCAATTGATGATATTTCCATTGAAAGTCATTTAGAGTGCCTAATAAGTATTACAAGTTTTGGAGAGGTGAAATCAAAACAATAATATCTCGATGTAGATCATAGTAGTTGGTAGGTGAGATGACAAGGGAAGTCACGCATGAAGAGAGGTCTTAGGTTTGACTCCTCATATTGCAACCGTGCATATTTCGTGTGAAAATCGTTTGACTTATGGCTTGCGACACGTGACTGGGTATAGATGGCTACTAAAATTTGAAATATTTTTTCGTGCTTTTTTACACTAAAAAACTCAAAAGTTAGAAATTGATTTTCATAGGTGAGCCTCTTAAGATGTCTGTTAGTGAAAATGCTTTATTTTTACAGCTTTTAGTTAGAGGCGAGCTGTTGACCCACCTGCGAAAATCAATTTTGACCGTTTGTAAAAATAATTTTTTAGCACTGATAACAGTGTGATAATTCTGGTGGGCTTGTATGTAGCAGTACTGTTTTCATGTTTGGATGTGTTGGACCACGTACCCTAGCTTACATGGACATCGTCTTTATCAATGTGAATTTTGAATTGCTTAAAATATTTGCATAGTAGTAATATTTAGTTTAGGCTATATATTAGAATACTGATACCAAGAGAAACCATTGGATCGTGATCCAATGTAAGTTCTAAAATTTGTAAGATATAATACTACCATGGTAAATCATTCAAGGAATTACACATGCCAAGGTTTGTATATAGCCTGACTTTTAAAGGACAAAACTAGGGGTTCTGACGTTCGATCTGAGAAAAAAAAATCAGATCAAAATATTTTAGTCAAAAATCGAATGGGCAAAAAAAAAAAAGAAGGATGGTAAAAAAAAACCCATCCTAATCCTTATTGTGCTAACCATATCAACCTCAGATCATGCATCTTACTTATTTATGTCTCTTGCTTTGTTAGTTA
The DNA here is from genome assembly GCA_003991445.1 of Oryza meyeriana var. granulata. Classification (NCBI taxonomy): domain Eukaryota; kingdom Viridiplantae; phylum Streptophyta; class Magnoliopsida; order Poales; family Poaceae; genus Oryza; species Oryza meyeriana. The sequence continues at coordinate 11,213 of RYFJ01003380.1, forward strand.
TCTGACAACATCCTAGAAAATCTCTATACAGAGGTAAAAATGTCTCAACAAATGCTTTATACATTAAGTGAGTTAGGTAGTGTCTCAAAAATATCTCTTCAATATAATTCTTACATATCTAAAAAAACTCCAAACTGAGTATAAGATTTTAGGGCAATTTTTAACGTGTCTCCTTCTAGACATTCCTCATTTTAAAGATGAGTTGAAAATTACCTCTAAAATTTTCTTTACAAAAATTTCTTGTTGTAGAAATCATTCGTTATTTATTTGCTTTGCTATGGTTTCTTAATTATTTTGTTTTGGTATGGTTACGATTATGAGAATGTGATGTAGATAGAGGCTGGACAAACCTGAAATATTGGAACACATCTGCAACCTATATATGTTTACCATTGAGACGTTGAAGAGCGCGATCGGTGAATAGCAGTTCTGACAATGAGATATCCTCAGCCTGAAGACAACAGTGAACTCCTCTCTTTATTAATAAGATTTTCTCGGCCCCGTCAAACAAAAAATGGTGAATCTCCTCTGCAAAGTTTGGTTAGCCAATATGCTTCCCCCAGTTTGTTCTAATCATTAAAGTTTTAAGGCTAAAGATGTTGAGCATGCAATTTTGTAGAACTCACGTTTGTCAACTGTGTTTCAAAGAATCGATCTATTGTCAACGGCAAAGCATACAATTACTCGTAAAATAATAGAGCGGGTATTGTTAGAGTATATGATAGTTAAAGATATATTAGGATAGCATTAATTTATATGGACTTTTTCTTTATCTCTAATCCTTACTTATCTTTACTTGTGTATCTCTCCCAAGACTTAAAACAATCATCCAGATTCGCAGTACATCTTCTCTCCTCTACAATCTCACATGGTATCAGAGTGGACGACCTAGGCCTCCGCTCACGCTTCCGCACCCTCGCCCCCGGGAGATAATCTCCCAGGGGCAGCCACTAGTTTTTTTTTTCTCTTCGTCGTTGTCTACTACGCCGCCAAGAGGTATCGATCCCGATCTCCTCGGGCGGCCTCGTTATTCGTCGAGTCGTCGTCCAGTAGCAATAACGCACCTCGGTGGCTCATCTCCACCGATCTACTGCCGCCTGTCGGGAGGCCTCGCCCTCGCCTCTCATGTCGGCCTTCGTGGATCTGCATCGCCGCCGGTGTCTTCCCGGCCTTGCCGCCCCTCTAGGTGCCGCATCGGAGCCCCTTCCTCATGCCGCCTCTACCCACACCGCCGGTCTGCCCTGACTTCATGGCCGACTGTAACGTCCCGGTCTCCGGGCTGTTAAAAGTATTTTAATAAAAACCCTACTTTCAAAAGTATTGGATCTTTGTGTGAATAATTAAGGACTAAGTGCCAATGATCTCAATTAAAATTCCCCTTGAAACCCTAAAATCTTCTGACCTAAAATTTCCTCTAAAAATTTCGAGACTCGAATTTTGTAATTCGATTGTCTCTCTCAAAACCTCCTTGAATAATTTAATCCTCCCAAAATTTTGTCCAAATCCAAATATCAGGACTCGGATTTTGCAATCCAAGATTCCTTCCAAAATCCTTCTCTCAACTCCTATTAAATTTTCTAAATTCCAAAATATATCCAAACCTTTTACTCAAAAAAAAAATCCATCAAACCCCCTCCATACTTTGATCCCTCTAAAATACAGATTCCCATCAAAAGCCCTTCCCCTAAAAATCCCTCAAAATTCTCCCAAGACACAATCCCAAAATTTAATTCGAATTCGAAACCTCTTTTGAATCCCTCTATATTTCCTTCTTATCACCCACCCAAAATCCCTCCAAAATTATAATTCCATATATGTGTGTATATATATGTGTGTGTGTGTATATATCAAAAATTCAAAATCAGAGCTCCTAGTTTGAACTCATGAAAGTCTTGTGAAACCCATTTTCAATTTTAAAACCCTTTCAAAATTTTCAAATCCCCCTAAAAGCAAATTCCCGAGAAAACAACAGAGGCCACTATTCCTCTTGGGCCATCCCCCTCCTCTCTCCTTCCTCCCTGCACCGCCCAGCCTACAAATGCCACGGCCAGCCCCTGCTTCACCGCCTCCCCGCACTAAGCCGCCGGCCCATGGGCCGCTCGGCCTCCCTCTACGCACACGCCGCGTTGCGCCCGCGCCCCAGCTTCCCTGGCCGATAGCCGGGGCCCATGCGGCAGCGGTGCAACGCGCGCCTGCCCGCACTAGGGATGGCAACGGGTCGGGTGAGGTGCGGGTGGAGCAAAAACCCGCCCTCGACAGCGCCCGCGACACTTGGCCACGTCCGCCCTCAATGATACCCGCGGGTGAAATGTCACACCCGCGCCCGCACCCGCGGGTGACCCGCGGGTGTCGGGTTACCCGCGGGTGCGTTCATTGCACAATAGGAATTTCACAAACAAATCACAAACAAACCTTGAGCAGTTCACCAGTGTCGGCCGGGAGTGTCGGCCGCGGGCAACTGGCCGGCCGGCCGGCGGCCGGGTCGAGAGGAGACGAGGAGAGCGGCCGGGGGGTTGGCTGCGGGGGCCTGGGCGGCCGGGGGTGTCGGCCGCGGGCACCTGGGTGGCCGGCCGGCGGCCGGGTTGAGAGGAGACGAGGGGTCCGCCGCGGGAGAGATGGGACGCGCCGTCGTGCTCGCGCCGTCAGGAGTTGGGGACAGGTCGAAGACTCGAGGGGAGGCCGGTGGCGGTCTGGCACTGGCAGGCAGCGAGGAGGCGCGGGGGCCTGGGCGGCGGCGGTGGGGAGGCGCGGGGGCCTGGGCGAGTGGGCGGCGCCGGCGGTGGGGAGGCGCGCGAGTGGGCGGCGCCGGCGGTGGGGAGGCGCGGGAGTGGGCGGCGGCGGCGATGGGGAGGCGCGGGAGTGGGCGACCAGACCGAGAGACGGAGAGAATGAGAGAAGCAGTGGCTTGGGAGATGGCACACCTAGGTTTTGTTTGGGTTAGGCCAATTGTAGACATGGGCCTTTGTTTACGGGGCCCGATAGGCGCCCGCGGGTGAACTTCGTCACCCGCGCCCGACCCACGTCTATTGCGGGCCCCGACCCGATGACACCCGCGGGCACGATTTTGCACCGCGCCGCTCGGCGCCCGTCGGGTGCGGCGCCCGCGGGCGTGATTGCCATCCCTAGCCCGCACGCGGCCATCCCCAACCTCACCTCCCCATCGCCATGCGCTTCACGTGTTTGAGGAAACGACAAGCTAAAAAAATCACCTCGCCCAAGAAAATATCTTCTCTTTCCGGCGTCCTTCCCACGTGTGGCCATGCCACCGAAGTCAGCAGCCCACGTCCCATCTTCTCCGCCGCCCCATCACGTCCTTCTCCTCTGTGACCGGCCACGCCGCCATGTTTCCTGCTGACCAAGCAATGCCACCTTTGATGTCCAAAAAAAAAATCCGAGCTCCACTGTCCTAGTCCATTGTCTCTTTCCACTCGGCCGCGCCTATAAAATGGCCGCCGCTCTCTCGCCCCCATATCCCCGTCGCGGCTGCACCGCCTCACCGAACTCCACGACCCCGAGCTGGCTCAAGCTCTCAAGCCGCCGCCACCACTATTCTTTTCTTATTCCCTCTCTGGTGAGCTCTTTCCCTCTTTATTCCCTCTTTCTTCCTTATTCTCTTTCCCCAAGCACCAAGGCTTCCCTTGCCCGAGCCCCGCCGCCGCATGCCATTCCCCCTCTCCCTGCCCTCTGTTCCTCCCCACCGGCCGCCATCACGCATCCCCTCTCTAATCTGAGCCAGCCGTCGCATTCCCCCTCTTCTCCGCCTATCGCTGCCCTCGCTCACAGCCTTTTCGGCGAGCCGCCGCCCGCCGACGCCCCTTGGCCGCCGTGAACCGTCAATCTCCATTGGCCTTCTCCCCAGTTGCACGGCGCTGCGTGACACGTCAGCCCGCTGAGCCCCACCCTTCTCCCTCAGTCACCGCCATGTGGGCCCCCGTTCAAATAACCCCCATATATATGACATGTGGGCCCGACAAACATAATAATTCTCCAATCAAAAATAATGTGTGGCTTACATATGGACCTCACCTTAACAACCCCTCACTGATTCAATGACACGTGGACCTCCTCTTAGATAACCTCTCCCCTCTCAATGACATATGGGCCCTACATAGTTTAAAAACAATATTTAATCTTTAATTCACCTTGTGTCTCACTTACATGTGGGTCTCCTCCCCTTTTAATCCCCTCTGTAAGGATGACATGTGGGGCCACCCTGTCATCCAACTCTCTCCAGCTGACATGTGGACCCTTGACATGTGGGACCTCCTTGTCAATCCCTTTGTCTCTTTCCTTCCACTACCATGTGGATCCATCTTCCTCTCTCTAACATGTGGACCCTGCCTCTTCCTCTCTCTGTGTCACTAACAAGTGGGCCAGCCCCTCAGTTTCTCTCTCATAGCCACTGACAAAGGGCCCCACCTGTCAGCCACAAATTCCCAAAATTATTCATTTTTCAAAAAAACCAAATAATCCTTTTCTTATTGTAGAAAATTCTTAAAACTTCAAAATCCATATCTTTTAATCCGTAACTCCGATTAACCCCGTTCAAGTCTCAAATTTTTCTAAAATTGAGATATACCTCATGACACTATTAGTTATTAATAATAGTACTTTATTTTTAGAGTTTTGTGTGTTTTTTCTCGTTTTGCGTGGAGTCAACGTTTTGAAAATCGTCGGACGTTAGATTTTTGTGAGATTTGAAAACGAAGACAGAGGCAAGTCACTCCTTAACCATATTGCCCCTAAATTGAAAAATGTTTTATTTGCAAAATTGCATCTTAGTGCATGCACGATAATTTGACTAGCCTCGGTGTGTGTGTCGAACCGATGGATCTACCCAGTAGTTGCATGAGACATAGGCTCGATAACCCTATTCCTTGGTAGCTCCACACCTCGGTACTTCGGTATTCGTGCTTTTTGAGAGTGGGTATCGACGATACTGCTTCAACCACAATTGTTTGTCGACATGTGAAAATTGGGTTTATAAATCTTTGGAAAACCCAACACTTGGTGTCAGCGAGTTTTGCGAAACAAAATATGGTTTGCGAAAAACTCGCGATGCAAAGTGATCACTTGGTGGGTATACTTTGTATTCGCATATAAGGACCGATTCCTTGGGGAATTAGACTGATCATAGTACAGTACGACCACACGGGTGGTATGGGACACCCCTGACTGAGTATTTAGCCGGAACAGGGTTACCTCGCACGCCAGTAGATGTGGAACGCCGAGATAAGATGGTTGGGGATATCTTGGGTTCCTGAGTAGAGTAAGGAACGGAAGCTTGCCAAGTACTTGGTCAAGGTGTTTGGGGTATTTGATTAAAGCGTGATGCTTAAATGAGATTTGGTTTGACCCGTCTACCGGGCATGAGGTACCCTGGGATGGCTCCTGAAAGGCCTTGTCGTGAACCTCCCCCACCTGATCAGTGAGGAAGTAAGCTCACGTCATGTGGGTAAAGCGTACACCTCTGTAGAGTATCGAATTGTTCGAACAGCCGTGCCGACGGTCATGGGCGATATGAAGTGATTCCTCTAGTGTAGATTTGATTGCAAATGTTTGCGAAGTGGTTTGTGGGATTGGGAACCGTTACTAGAATCGGCCAGGACGGGTAATGGATGACCATTACATGGTCTGAAACGGGTTTGTGTGGACCGGGATGTCGAACGGCATCATAGATTAGACTTCTTGAGTGGAAGCAGTGTATGTTTGAGATGGAGATTATGGATGGCTCGAGGAGCCACAAAATTGGAATATGAATTGAGATGATGTCTTGAATAGGACGAAAGTGAAAGGAAAATAATAGAGAAAAAATGAGTTAACGTTTTGGAAAGGACAAAAGTGAAAAATAAACTAATAGATGAGGGGGTATGGAAGGCTGCCTAAGGGCAGACTCCCTTGAGCTAGTGTCATGGTCAGACAGTGGTACGAGAATAGATTTGACTAGAAAACTTTAATCAACTAAAAATTGTTTCATCTGCTTAAGTTGTTGTAAAGCAATTCATGGACAGGATCGAGGTGAAAGCCTCCTTCCAGTGACACTGAGACAACCCACACTTAGAGTTTTGGAAAAATATTTTCAAAATAAAAGATTTGCAAAATAAACCCCAGCCTTTCTTTGGTGACCTGTATAACTCATATTTCCTGTGACTTGCTGAATACATATGTACTCAATTTATTTCCATTTCCCCCTCCTTCAGGAAGAGTGAAGATTAGGGTTTCTTTCCTAATCCTAAGCTGTTGCTTGTGGATTGGGTTCTCGTTGCGTTGTTGTTTCACTGTTGTTTTGCTTGAAGGTTGTTACTCAGGGCTTGTCCGAAATTGCAACTTATAAATGTATAATATATAAATATTTTTATTTAGTTAATTGCTATGGTACATTTCGATTGACCGCTGGTACCAGTAAGGTTTCGTGGGACCGGTACCGGCAACGTGGTTTCGTGGGAGTTGGTTTACGCCAATCTCCTACGACGCTTTTTCTCTGGTGTCACTGTAGATGGTGAAAGGACAGAGGTGTTACACCGATGCCGCCACCCCTCACCGAGGCTCAATACAATCATCAAGATTCGTAGTACATCTTCTCACATCTACAATCTCATAGGTATTATACCTAACATAGACGCATCTAGCTGGCCAGCACTGGGCGTTAGCTCTAGTGACCATCTAGGTGTAGTGTCCAGCACCTTCCTGAAAAATGCTAGGGGAATAAAAATAAAAACTCAAGAGTATCTATGGGATCAGGGCAGGCAAACCTCATGAACATAAATGAGATGGAGCAAAATCTTGAGAGCATACAAAAAATTTCTACAGTGCTCCATTATAGATAAAGAAAACAACTTTTGGGTTTTCTATCCTGATTAATATGCGGAAGACAGAAAAACCATGGTTTTGTCTCACAGAGCAAGAAAATGTTTTTTTCATAGAATACTGTTTGTAAGAAGAAAAAATAACTATTTTGCAGTCAATAATAAAGGGACAAAGCTTTCAAGACCCTTTTGTTCTCAACATGCAGATTTAAGGAAGGTAAAATAGTTCCAGAGCATGCATGCTATAGGCTCCAACAATTTAATTAGTATAACCTTAAACAACATACAACCAGTTGGGTGATACACAAATATGATTGTGGAAAACAAGATAAAATAGATTAATCTTCTCAAGCCTCCGGCTTCCTCATCTCCTTCCAGTAACATATTCTATTCATCAATGATCATGCCATAGCAGCATCACCATTCATCACTATCATGGATAACCAGGAAAACTGCAAAAATGCAATGGATTTATAATTAAATTTAATTTTTTTAACAGAAGTACTACTAGGATAGTATGTGCACCACGAGTATATAATAACTAATTACCTAAGGCACCAATTTTATGTCTACCACACAATGACATTAACACTAAAACCAGTTAATTTCCCAAGAAAACCCTAGTTCCACTCAAATGCATATAGGAATTGATATAATACAGAGATTCAGGAAAGTATGTACATGTTGTGTGGAGCTAACACATGCAAGTAATATACACTTAATTAATCTCCTCCTGACTGCGTCCATAAAGAAGCTAGAAAGAAGTATATATAGGGGGATGGCTGACTTAAACTTGTTATCCAAATGCAGCAAACAAGTGAGTTAATAATTATACATTCTCAGTATTCGTAAAATATGCCCTAGTATGTACAGAGCTCGAATAATGCATTCATAAGTTTCAGAAACTTACATATTGATGTCAACCTTAGCCTGTGGAGAGGATTTTATATATTTTGGCACCTCAGTAGAAACATTCTCCTTGGATTTTGGATTAGCGTCATGCACGGAGACTGTGAGCTTTTCAAGTGATACAACTTTCGACAAAAGCCACTCAATCAATTGTAGCTCATTTGAGTAGCCTCTCATTCCATCTAATGAAAGGTTTTGAGATTAGATACTATCCGAATAACCCACTGCATGTTGAAAGCTTGTACATAATCTTCAACTATCTCATTACCAAAACCTCGCACAATCTATGACATAATATACAAAGATGCAAAAGAATAATTATAATCTTTAATAAATTTGAAAATAGTGAAGTTAATGTTAGGTATGAGTAGAAAGTACTGTGATGTGAATATTTTAAAGGCCTGGTGCATTCCTTAGCAGGTAAAGTGTTGGCAAAACGAGAGGGAATATGATAAATATTGGTAAGTACTTCATGTTAACACAGTAGGGCAGCAGTCGTAGTGAACATGGCAACCCTCGTGGTATATTATCATCTGATCGATGACCATATTGTTAGATGACAATAAAAAATCTTATACCAAATATTGAAAACATATATGTACCAGAGATGCTTAGTTGGGTTCATGATAATTTGTTGGCTTCTGATATTTAAAAATGTAGTACAGATGTGTATATATATGTGTCCATTCACGAATGTTGTAGGATATAAGAAAATGTAGATGTGAATAGGTGATAGACACAAAGCAACATAATGGAATGAAATGCTGGAACTCATAGTGCAAGAAGTAAAGATGTGTTGGTGGCCAAAATTGGCACAAGGCCAATCTGGCTGGGAAAACCGGTTTGACTGGTTTCCCAAACTGGCCTGGCCGGTTTAGCTCTGTAGCCGATCTGGCAATACAAACCGGCCTGACCTGTTTCCTAAACCGGCCTGATCGGTTTGGACCCAGTCCGAGTAGGATCAAGGAATCCATGTAGATCACGACTTGTAATTGGAATTCCTTGCAGGGGCAAGATCTCCCCACCCTATAAATATAAAGGGCCACGGCCGATTGAGTATCTATCCAATCGATCAATCAAAATACCTTTACTTTTTATTTCCTCCAAACCCTAGCTTTTCCAACCCCCTTTGCTTCTTCTTCTTCATCTCCACGGTGATTTGGGACGTTCTGAGTGGCCTGCCGATCTCAGAACAACCCTAGGCGCATCATCCCTGACGGGTCCCTCCCGAGGTGGTGGTTCTAGGTTTTCACGACCAGCTTCAGAAAACCGGCCTGACCTATTTCCCAAACCGGCCTGGCTGGTTTGCGCAGGGGCTTCCCGTGAGGTGATTTCGATGACCGCGTGTTCTAGCACAACTCGGTGTGTTGGCCCTAAACTGCGTCAACACATTTTTGGCGACTCCGCTGGGGAAGAAAGATCTGGTTACTAAAACTGTTCTATCAAACCCTAGCCAGATAGGATCTAACACGGAAATCGACAAGAACAACATCATCACGGCTTCTATCGAAGAGATCAGTGAAGAGGGGCGTCAGAATTATTTGGCGGCGGAAGCTTATTTCAGATCTCAATTCTTGATGGGATTCAGGAAAGACCGCTAGGGCACAGTTACAAGAGTGCAAGATTTCGTGATGCCCACGTTCAAGATGAGCGACAACAAGGTTGAGATAATAAGCAATGTAAGCAATTCATCCCCCAACACATCTGTACCTAATGTCAAATCTAATACTGTTATTAAAGGTACAGATGAACTTGTTGCGACATTGATTGAACGAATAGAAAGATTAGAAAAAGGGAAGGCTATTGAATCCCATATTAAACAACATGAGGTCATACAACCTAGTACATCGGCTACACCAGGTGCAATTCCTGAAAATCCACAGTATGGTATGCCGTTGAACTTTTTTCAGGGTCAAATATCACCAGGTCAGCCACAACTGCCGAACACGGCAGAACCGGCCAGACTGGTTTATCAAACCGGTCAGGCCGATTCCCTGGTGGTGGTGCCCGAGCAGCCTGAACCACTTGCTAACAGCCAAATAACTCTAGTTGGAATAATGAATTTTCTAAATTTAGGGAGGATTTGGCTAGTGTAATGAAAAACAAGCTTGGTGTGGATATTGGTAACTCTAAGTTGTATCAAAAACCATATGCTGTTGAGTTTGATTTTGTTCCTTACCCTACTGGTTGGCGTGTTCCTGATTTTGTTAAATTTAATGGTGAAGATCATAGAACTACTTGGGAACATGTTAGTTAATACATTGCTCAACTAGGTGAAGTAAGTTCCATTGATGCGTTGAAAGTTCGTTTATTTTCTTTATCTTTGACTGGAACTGCTTTTGCTTGGTTTTCATCTTTGGCTCCTAATTCTATTTGTTCTTGGAGTCAATTAGAACAAAAATTTCATGATCATTTCTATAGTGGGAATCCTGAATTAAAATTGACAGATTTAACATCGGTTAAGCAAGGTAGAGAAAAATCTGTTTCTGATTATATAAGACGATTCAAAGAAACCAAGAACCGTTGCTTTAATTTGTCAATTTCTGATATGGATCTTGTTGATATTTGTTTTAAGGGATTGAGATCTTCTATTAGGGATAGAATAGAAGGTGGTGATTTTCTTTCGGTTGCTCAAGTGCAAATAAGAGCTTTAATTTAGGAAAACCGAATTAAGAAAGCAAATGAAAGCTTTAAGCCTCATCGATCTAATATTCATGTTGTTGAGTATGAATCTGATAGTTCAGACGATGAGGACAAAGATGTTTACGTTGCTGAATTTGTATGGCCTTCAAAGGCTAAAACATATTCTTGTTCATCACTTAAGCTAGCTCATAAGGGTCGGTAGGAAGAAATGCGATTTACTTTTGATGTTTCTAAATGTGATCATATATTTGATGAATTGTTTAAAAACGGAAACATCAAGATATCTCATGCTATGCCTTTACCTGAGGAATTGAAGAAGCGTGCGTATTGTAAGTTTCATAATTCTTTTTCGCATGCTACTAACGATTGCAATGTTTTCCGTCGACAGATTCAATCGGCTATTAATGAGGGACGATTGACCCTTCATGAGATGCAAGTGGACAAAACACCTTTCCCTGTCAACACTATAGATTTGCAGTAGCCCAAGGTATTGGTTCGGCCGCATCAAGCTGAAGCAACCAAAGGGAAGAATGTGGTCATTGGTGAAGCCAAGACTGAGAGCTTAAAAGATAAAAAGTTGATGAGGGAAGTGGTGTATGAAAAAGCTCCTGATGGTAGAGAATCCTTTAAAATCACTGTGAAAGCTTCTGGACACGGGGGCAAGGACCGTCTTTGCAAATCGAGCAGAGACCGTTTGAGCCTGCTATGCAGGACAAACCGGTCAGACCGGTTTGCAAACTCGATCAGGCCGGTTTTAACTAGGGCCGTCTCCGAATGCTGAAACCGAAGCGTCCAGAGATTGGCAGATGGAAATTGAATTCAGCAAAAGATCAGGGGAGTGTTATGAAGCGAAAACCTACTTTTGATCAGCTTTTGTCCAAATATGTCAATCAAAGGGCCATTACATGTGATCGGCCGGTAAAAAGGAGAATAAGGTCACCAATGCGTCAAGAGAGACCCAATTTACCTCCAAGGGCAGCTATAAGACAGAAGAGTGAGGTTGTGACTTTGCATCCTCCCCGAAATCAGTATCCTACCATACCATGGGCTCCTTCAGCATCAAACTCGCAATATCCGGCGTTGGAATATAATGGAATGATGTGGATGCCTTGTTATCCTGTGCCATATCAATCTTTTCATCTAGGATGGAAGAAACCAAGGAAATTAGCTCTTGATAGGATTTCACGCCCTACACATAACCGTTTGGCACTTCGTCGATCAGAATGGGATCAGCAGGTGAAACCAATCAGACCGGTTTCGCCAAACCGGTCTAACTGGTTGGAGTAAAGACGCAGATCATCTCCTCCAAAGCAAGTGTATCGGTCCAAGAAGAAAGAAGAGGAGGTGCAGAAGGTTAATGTTGATCCAGAGAGGACTACGGCTGATGATATTATGCAGATTGGAAGCATGTTAGTCCCTAACAAGGATGATAGCAAAAGACCGATTGTCATTGGCGATTCGGTTGAGACATTTGTCCAAAAGGCTCCTGCAACCGATGATCATGAAGCCAGCACCAGTGGTTCTACTTCTAAGTATTTCTTGCCAAGGTGGTGTCCTTCGGGCTTGACTCGCACTCAAAAGAGGAAATTGCCGAGGCTTCGCTTTCAGGAGAAAAGGGAACAGGAGCTTGAGAAGCAGAGAGATGAATACTTCAACAAATATAGGCCCATGATCCCGCAGAAGAAGGAGTGGAAGATTAAGGTTGATGCTCACCTAGCAGCAGAACCGGTCAGACCGGATTCAGAACCGGTCAAACCGGTTTCTCCCAAGACTGACCAGACCGGTTTCAGAACCGGTCAGACCGGTTTCGATAGAAGCAGCGCCCGGTTTTGGTATTTCTACTGCAATGGTTTGTGATGATAAGTTGTCATCGGAATCCCAGGAAAAGGACGATGAACAGCTTGTTGATTATGGCTCATCTCCTGAGTGCATGAATGTGGATATATGTGTGGTGCATCTCAGTTGTACTAGAGATGGCTTTGTTCCTGCTGTCATAAAGCCGATTGAGAATCGGCTAAACCACCTCATGTGATTTAGATGGATTTAAATCTAGAGTGGTTGCTACAGAGACTTGAGCACTATCGGGCAAATAAGAACGATATGTGCGAGGCCATTGAAGACTTTGATGATGTGAGTAAATTAGGACAAGATTTTACGTCGGCTGATCCTTTAGAGGAGGTTGATATTGGTGATGGTACTATACCAAGGCCGATGTTTGTAAACAAAAGTTTGAAAGCTGATTATAAAGCTAAATTAATCGAGCTGTTGAAAGAATATGTCGATTTTTTTGCATGGGAATATCATGAGATGCCTGGTTTAAGCCACGAGTTAGTTGAGCATCGGCTGCCAATTAAAGCTAGTTTTAGGCCTTATAAACAACCTCCTAGACGTTTTAATCCTATTATGTATGACCGAATTAAAGAAGATATTAATCGGTTGTTGGAGGCAGGATTTATTAGGACTTGTCGATATGCTGAATGGGTTTCTAATATTGTACCTGTTGAAAAGAAAGGTTCGGGTAAGCTCAGAGTTTGTATTGATTTTAGAGATCTTAATAAAGCTACTCCTAAAAATGAATATCCTATGCCTGTAGCCGATATGCTTATTAATGATGCATCTGGACATAATGTCATTAGCTTTCTTGATGGTAATGCTGGTTATAATCAAATTTTTATGGCTGAAGAGGATATATCCAAAACGGCCTTTATATGTCCAGATTCTATTGGTTTATTTGAGTGGGTAGTCATGACTTTTGGTTTGAAAAATACGGGTGCTACTAAAGTTACTCCTTTTGAGCTTGTGTATGGTCAAGAGGCAGTTTTGCCTGTTGAGGTGAATCTGGGCGCATATAGATTGGCTAAGCAAAATGATCTTAATGCTGTTGATTATCATAACTTGATGATGGATAATATTGATGAGGTAACCGACAAGCGTTTGAAAGCTTTGGAGGAGATTGAGAAAGATAAAGCCTGAGTTGCTAGAGCTTATAACAAGAAAGTAAAAGAAAAGTCTTTTCAGGTTGGTGACATGGTTTGGAAGACAATTCTACCTATAGGGGCGAAGAGCAACAAATTTGGTAAATGGTCTCCAAGTTGGGAAGGACCGTATAAAATTGTCAAAGTGATCTTCGGGAATTCTTATATGGTGGGAACTTTGCAAGGTCAGCGATTGCCTAGAACTCTTAATGGTAGATACTTGAAAAGATATTATCCAAGTGTATGGCAAGATGCTTGATGCAATATGGCCGGTATCTTCAAATATCGTCCTTGGAACAAAAAGGCCGATGAATTATGTAACGAGCATCGCCCTTAGATTTATTTTTGTTTTAACATGTTTTCTGGAACGCAAGCTTTACCAGAAAACAGGAGGGCATATGTTGGTGGCCAAAATTGGCACAAGGCCAATCTGGCTGGGAAAACCGGTCTGACCGGTTTCCCAAACCGGCCTGGCCGGTTTAGCCCTGTAGCCGATCTGGCAATACAAACCAGCCTGATCTGTTTCCCAAATCGGTCTGATCGGTTTGGACCCAGTCCGAGTAGGATCAAGGAATCCATGTAGATCACGACTTGTAATTAGAATTCCTTGCAGGGGCAAGACCTCCCCACCCTATAAATATAAAGGGCCACAGCTGATTGAGTATCTATCCAATCGATCAATCAAAATACCTTTACTTTTTATTTCCTCCAAATCTTAGCTTTTCCAACCCCCTTTGCTTCTCCTTCTTCGTCTCCACGGTGATTTGGGACGTTCTGAGTGGCCTGCCGATCTCAGAACAACCCTAGGTGCATCATCCCTGACGGGGTCCCTCCTGGGGTGGTGGTTCTAGGTTTTCACGGCCAGCTTCAGGAAACCAGCCTGACCTGTTTCCCAAACCGGCCTGGCTGGTTTGCTCAAGGGCTTCCCGTGAGGTGATTTCGATGACCGCGTGTTCTAGCGCAACTCGGTGTGTTGGCCCTAAACTGCGTCAACAAGATGTGTAGTTTAGCACTTTCTGTGAATAGATTTTTCATAGATTTCAAATTATCATCTTTTTCACAAGCACAAAAATTTAGACTGTTCTAAACAAGCATGCAGAATCAACTATATATGTCTAGGCCAATTCTTGAGAGGTTCAATCAAATCTAGTTGTCTATGCCTATTCATGTCATTTGTTCGAATATGCCATAGACACAAAGCAATATAATGGAATGAAAAGCTCCAACATGTAATGGTGATTTGGATTAGAAGTTCAATAAAAAATCATGCACTAAGAGGCACATATATACAAAGGAAAATGTACTTGTGGGCGTTCTGCAGTCGGCAGATAATATGGGGGTACTGGAGTTCAGAAGTGGGGGTTAAAGGATTGCAAATCACTCAGATCTTATGATGAATGCAAAAGATTTACCTAGGTTCGGGCCTCTTTTAGGATTACATCCCTACTCCTGCTAGATTGTATTGAGCAAGTATATATGAACGGATTGTTACACTGGGAAGATGTAGTGCTCTGGTGTGTTTCGACTTACTAGTTTCTACGTGTGCGTGATGTGATTGAATCAACCTCTTTTCTCTCGAAGTGTTCTACCTGCTATATCCCTCTAGTTTGCCCAAGGGTACCTGTCTATGTACACTATACACCCATCATTGCCACACTGTTCTATCTACCCTATACTCCATCGTGTTCTTGGTGTCCCATCACCTCCAGTTACGCTTCACAGTCAGCGCTTCGGGTTAACTCCGATAGGACGCCTGCTTTTCTCCTGCAAGAACGAGGGCAGGTAGAGGTAGCTGGTCAACCTGGCGTGATATGTCGGATCAACTGCATTTAATGGGAAAGACTTATGGTAGGCTCATGTATTTAAAGCGGAATGATGGAGCACAATGCTTTCTACGCATGTGTCCCTGCTGTGGGCCCCATTGAGACCAACACAACGACCTAGGGAGTGGTCGCGGGGTGCTATCGAGGGCTCACACTTCTCGGCGATCCTATCACTGTCTTGTTCGGTGATCTCCCCGCTTCTATGGCCCGCCGTACCAGGCCAGATGCCACGTGGACTGCTCCGATCAGGCCCTTGTCATGGTTTGCCATGCACCAAGTGTGATAACGTGCATATGCCAGATTAAATAGGAGGGGGATGGGATACCCCGTATCCGTGATGGTAACAGTACTATATATGCATTGAATATTTCATGCAGGTTCTTATATTAATATTCCCTTCAATGTTTGCATAGTATGAAGGTGGCATTTGGATAGATGGAAATGAGTATGGGAATGGGAAATGAGGTGGGTTTTGGATTGGGAAAAGATGGGCTCTTTTCCCACCCATCTAAACCCAATGGAGGGGGTGGGTTTTGGCTGGGAAATATCATTCACCGCTCCACGAACAGCCGTCAACAACTGTTCATTGGAGCATAGCCCCATGATGGTGGGCGTTGCTTCCATTGTTAGTGTGTAGTTGTACGTCTGTTGTGCCATCAGCATCTATTCGCCAATGCCAGTGCCAGATGCAGCCCTTGGTCCATCGCGATTTGCTCGTGAGCACCGGTGTTGGTTGCTTCTCCATCGCCTGCGGCCACCGGCTCGGTCCTTATGTCATCACATTAGGCAGAGGAATGTTTTGCTTTTCTTCCACTTGAGTGTGGAACGTTTCACTGAAGCCATCAGTGAACATCTACTAAAGGAATGCACCTCCATCTTAGGTTTCATCGCTTGTGTGCTTATATACACGTCGATGCCCTGGCCTTTTTGCACAAGATGGTGAGAATAATCAAATCCATCCCCTTAATCTTGCTGCTAATCTCAGCCTATCCTGTTAATCTTGCCATTAGTCCTAACTACTCTCACTCATCATCTGGCTTGTATTCTCCCTTGATTTTCCGTCCTTTCTTTCCCAAAGCCAAACGTAGTCCTTGTCAAACATGGGAAGAGAATTAGATGCCCATAACCCACTACCAAATTCACCCTATCATATCCCACTCCATATCCTTTTCCCAAACTCGACACCTATCCAAATACTACCTAAAGAAATAAATATCAATGTCTAGAGTCATTATCCATGTTCACTGCGTCCACATAATAATGAGTTATTAAATGAAGGCAATAGTGTGGAGTGACCATATGTACCTCTATTACATTATATTCCTCGCCTCTAGCTTCTAACTACATTACACATTCGTAGAGAATGAAAAAAAATTCTAAAATGAAACATCCAAATAAATGGACACAAAGTGCGAAACTAACAAATTTTAGGGTTTCAAAGTTCATATATCAGATAGTGTAGAAACACTAGTCTTGATATGTGATGGTTAAAGTTCCCAAGAAATCAGATAAAGAAAAAACAGAGAAATATGATAAAAATAACATAAAAGTCTCCAACAAATCAAAGAAAAGAAAAAAATAATGTCCTACACTCTTGACTCTTCCATCTAATTTTAAAGTACAAATTGAAACACTTTTATATATCTTGATCAATTTACTAGTCTGAAACAAATTTAGATATCTAGCAGATCAGTCATTTTATCATTAAATGCTGAAATTTCGGGCGTGACAACTTCAATGTACATATGATTGTGGATTATATCCTCATCCTTTTTTCTTTGTTGAAATCCAGTATTTAGCAAACAAAACTTTGCATATGTTATAGCAACTCATGCATTTCATTTATAAACAAAAAACATCCTTTTCCTTGTAGTCGCAATTCTCCGAAACATAGGAAGCTACATGTTGGCACACAAAATGACGAAAAAACTAAGAAAACCAAGTAAACGCTACATGGAAAGTACACCAACATGTAGAGCTTGAATTCAGATGAATTTTTGCAAGTTGAAGGTCCAATTTGGAGTTAAAATGAACTTACTCATAAATTTTATAAGTTTTAACCCATTTCAGTGCATTTACAGAAATTCCTTCTGATTTATGACATCATTAACATTCACTTTTGTGAAGGAAACTCGGATTATTGCATCGATGGTGGGGAGCCACCGCTGACAGGCGGGCCCTATGCGTCTGCAAGAGATGGTGGCCTGCTCACCATGGACCAACTCCACGGGAGCCAATGGCCGAGATTGATCCGAGGGAAAGGGGAAGGGGGGTCGCGCCATGCGACATAGATGTGGTGGCCATGGCAGCAAACAGGTGAGGTGGCGCCGACATGGAGTCACCGTGACACTGACGCATGCATCCACTAGAAGGGCCACGTGGATGGTCCAGATCGCGCAAGAGCGGATTGGACTGTTGGGACAGGGGGTGTTGGCTCGCTGGCCAGTCCTACCGGACAGCAGCTGCACATGAATTGATGGTCGCCGGTGATGACTATCTGGCACGGCGGCGGGCTTGGGAAGTAGCACAAAGGATAGGGGATGGGACGGGGGTTCTCACTGATTGCATGACGGCAAAGGCATTGTTGAGGGAAACTCAGCGGTGAGGTCAAAGCGGTGGCGCAACATCGGGCAGACGGTGACGACGTCCCAGTGGTGGTCAGCTTGAATGAAGAAGTGTCCTAGTTCCTTAGTGTTCTTACGAAGTCGGAGGAGGGATCGGCGAAGTGCTGCACGAGACCCAATAGTGGGGAGCATTGACTCTAACAATAGACGACGGTAGTGCTCTTAGTATCGCGGTGAAGATGACGCTTCGCTGGCCTTTGGCTTCAAGCAGCTAGTGGCCAGGACTCCTCTTGAAGCAGCGAAGCTTGTGGTAGAAGTGGCATGGCTCCAATCGACAGTGATGAGCGGCTGGAGGTGGAGAGCAGTGGCGGCGCTAGGAGCCCACAAGGAGGGGGAGTACAGTTAAGGGCACGGGAGCTTTGAGCGGGGAGGGGGAAAAAGAGAGATGGATGCATGGGGGTGTGTTTTATAGCCTCGAGGAGAGCGGGAACACCAAGGCAAAGGCGGTTTGTGCTTGGACGCCCTGGAGCTCTAACCATGCCGGATTCCATGGGGAGAGTGGGGGAAATGGTGGAGGAGGTAACGGTGACCCATTCCATGCGCTTAACTGGCGAGAGTGGGATGGGAAGGGCATGAATTCGGCAGTGAGCGGGCGATGTGGCTAGCCCGGTCGCCAGCCGAAGGAATGAGACAAGCCTGATAGGTGGGCCCTAGCCCCACCTGTTTGCGATTGCGAGAGAGAGCCGAACGCAGGCTGGCATGCCTTCTGGGGCGAGAAGAAAGAGGCCGGATGGAGCGGCTAGGCGCTTGCTGGGGTGAGGAGAAAGAGGCCGGGTAGAGCGAGCTGGCCATTGTGTTGGCACGAGGGAGAGGTGAAAGAGACATCGGCGGAGCTGGGCCAAGGAGAAGGCCGGCCTGAGAGAAGGAGGAAGGAGCGGGTGGGCTAGGCTGCACAGGAAGGGAGAGAGAGAGAGAGAGAGGAAGGGAGGGTGGATGGGCCGGATTCGGCTCAAACTTGGGAAGGGTTTTTTATTTTTTTCATTTTAGATAATTACTGAAATGATATTTTTATTATTAAAATTTGTTATTGAGCTTCAAAAATTACGAGGAAATTTCATAGAGTATTTTAAGACATGGAGAATTTAAGAAAAATAACTCCATGCATGATTTATTAAAGGAAATTTATTCCTTGATTTCATTTTCTTGTTAAATTACTTAGACATCAATATAAATTCTAGAAATAATTTATTAAATAGTTTTTATATCCCTGAAATATCAGAGCGTGACAGAAGTGCACGACCCCAAACTATCCTTTGACACTATCATCTACTAGCATAGCAGCATAACAAAATTGGTTATTAAATTTGCACCTTGTATAAATTCAAGTTTCAATATGTTACTCTCCAAACTAATCAAAGAACCAAATAGTAATATAAGATTCAATCAAACTAAGTAACATTAAATCCTAACAACATATGGGGTCTATATATGGGAATCAAAAATAAAAACTTGAGGGCATCTATGGGATCAAGCAAACCTCATGAACCTAGGAATCATTGAGCAAAATCTTGAGAGCGTAAAAATAATTTCTTCTACAATGCTGCATTACAGATAAAGAAAACAAGTTTTGTGTTTCCTATGTAATATGTAGAAGGCCAAAAAACAGTGGTTCTGTCTCACAGAGCAAGAAAATACAGTTTTTCTTAGAAAATTGTTCATAAGAAGAAAGAACAACTATTTTGCGGTCAATAATAAAGGGACAAAGCTTTCAAGATCCATTTGTTCTCAACATGCAGATTTAAGAAAGGTAAAATAGTTCCAGAGTATGCATGCTACAGGCTCCAACAACTCAATTAGTTAATCAACATAAAACCAATCGGGTAATACACAAATATGATTGTGGAAAAGAAGATAAAATGACTACTCGGCCAAGCTTCCAGCTTCCTCAGTTCCTTCCAGTCACATATTCTATTCACCAATGTTCATGCCATATCAGCATCACCATTCTTCACTATCATGTATTTCATGGGTTACCTCATAACCAGGAAAACTGCAAAAATGCAACAGATTTTGTAGAATCATTGTCATGATTAATATTTTATGATGAACAATTAGCTTTGTAAATAATTTATTTAATAAGAGATTGGTTTGAAAATATCTGTTGATATTGGCGTGAGTGTGTGTGACTAATGTTGGTCAGATTGCGTTATCTGTGCGCAGAAATGGTTGGTTTGTCTATGGGTGTACAGGTGACTTGTGGTTAATCTTGGTCAAAGGTAGGATCGTGACTACGCTCAGGGAGGAGCCGAGGTCCAAAACGATCAAGGATGCCGGGTGATGAGATTGGATATAAGGTGGCACACGGTGGATGGATATTATGTGGAAAGTCTTCGCAACGGGCTTCGCAAATTAGGTCTGCAAGCGAGAAAAAATCATGAATAAATTTTGAGTAAAATTGGAGAAGGAAATTGGAAGAAATATTTAGCTACAACACTGCTACAGTGCTCAGACCGAACTGTTACAGTACTCGGATTGGATTGCTACAGTACTGGTTGCATGTGAGGGAGTCCGAGTTGGCTGTGGAAAAGAGAATTTAATTTGGTAAATTATAATTAGATTTGGTAATTGAAGGTATGAGTCCTAGTGAGACTAGGAGTTCTACTCCTACTTTGTGTAGGAGATTTTAGATATAAATAGATGAGGGGTTGAGACCCTAGAAGAATAACTTTTGAAAGAGAGAAAAGCTAGGGTTTAGTTTTGAGAGAGAGAAGTGCTTTGTATGTGCTTTGTAAACACATTTTGATGCAATAAAGTTAATCTACTTTGAAGAGCATCTTCAGTGTGTATCCTTCTGAATTTCGACGGTTCATCCGATAAGAGCGCGGCGGCGAGGTAGCAGTTTTACTGGCGGACATACGGCAGTCAGACCAGCGCAACAGAGACGGTCTGACCGGTGCACTCCATTCAGGTTTGAGGGTTTCTTTTATTCCGCAAAAGGTTTTGGTTTTTTGGTGTTCTTACCATTCACCTCCCATCTGGTAGGCTTGGTTCTTGTGTTCGATCCTACAAGTGATATTAGAGTCTTGTTTTCTCTTTTTGATCTTCACCGATCTCGAGATTTAGCCATGGCTGACAGATTTTTAACCAAGCCGCATGTTTTTGATGGAGTTGATTTTCAATTTTGGTGCAAAAAGATGCAATCTTATATTATGTCTCAAGGATACGATAGTTGGCAAAAAGTTTCTCATCCTTATGAAATCTCTGATGTTATTTCTGCAGAAAATAAAATTGAGTTTGAAAATAATTGTAAAGCACGCAACATGATTTTGTGTGGAGTTTCTCGCTCGGATTTTGATTGAATTTCTCATCTTGAAATTGCGCATGAGATGTGGAAGGCTCTACGTGATTTTCACGAAGGATCTTCTAACATCAAGGAAATTCATAGGGATGTTTTCAAAAAGGACTATATGAAATTTGAGACGAAACCTAGAGAAGCTCTTGATGATTATTTTGGTCGCTTTAACAAAGTTTTAAGCAATCTTAGATCTGTTGATGATTTTTTTGATGTTAACTATCCTCAATCTGAAATTGCAAGACATCTTTGATTGGATTAAATATGAAAATTTGGGAGATGAAAGTTACATCGATTCAAGAATCTATTAATATGACAACTCTAACTTTGGAATCTCTTTATACAAAGCTAAAAACCCAAGAGTTGAATGTTCTTTCTCGCAAGTCATATTCAAAAACTACTGCTTTAGTTTCTTCATCTGATTCTTCTTTTGATGGCTCTTCATTGCATTCTTTCAATGTTTTAAATACCATTTCCGATGATCAACTCGAGCAATTCTCCGAGGAGGACTTGGCACTATTAACTAACAAGTTTTCTCAAGCTTTGAATAATGTCAAAACCAGGAAAATAGGTGGACCAATTCGGTATTTCGGGTATGGTGAGTTGAACCACATTCGATCTAAATGTCCAAAGCTTGAGAGATCTACAAAGGAAGATGAAGGGGAGAAGCCCAAAGACGTAAAGAAGAAGCAAGCGTTTGAAAGAAAGCAAAGCAAGGAAGATTTCAAGAAGTTTCTTAATCAAGTCTGTGATGTTTTTGAACAAGCTGGGGCAAGCGATATCAATTATGAGAGTGAAAATAGAGATGATCATAAAGGCAAGAATATCTCAGGGCTTTGCCTCATGGCTCGTGAAGAATCAAGTTCAAACGACTGCTATTCTGAGTGCGACAATGATGAGGTATCTACCTTTACTCCTTCCATTGAAACTTGTTAAAAGATGGTAGTTGCTCTTAGTCTTAAAATTCAGAGTTATGAGAAAAAAATTAAGAAAAATAATTTTATTGTTGAATCTCTAAAATCTGAAATTTCTAAACTAAGATCTTTGATTCCTGATGATGATATTTGCAAGTCTTGTGAAGTTTTATTCTCTGAAATTTCTGCTTTAAGAGATATAAATGCTGCTATATGCTTAAGACTTGAAAATGCTCTCATTAAAAATAAAGAATTAGAATCTTATTTTGCTCTTGGAACTATGCTGTATACTAGAATCTTGAATGAATTACTTTTGACTAAAAAGCTATTGAGTAAATATAAAGTTGTTTTTGGTGCAAGTTCTATGTTTAATATTTTGAGTGCTAGAAAACTAAAACAACAAAAAGATGTTTCTATATCTAAAACTTGCTCAATATATTCTTTAAATGAAATGAAAGTAAAAAGTGCTTTAGGTCGTGTTGAGTACATGGAGGATATTGTGAAAAATCATAAGGTGCTTTCTTGCTCAAAGTGTCGCAAACAAAAATGTGTTTTGGTTGATTACGAAAATTGTGCTAATTTAACAAAAGAGGTTTCTTATTTCAAAAGTTCCTTACAAAAATTTTCCGATGGAAATCAGAAACTAAATATGATTTTGGATCAATCAAACGTGAGCATACACAACAGAGGAATAAGTTTTGATGCACATGCTTATTTTACTAATTATTCACCGAGTATTCTTGATTTTTCTAAAAGCAGTGAGATTTTGACAAAACCCGAACCAAAGAAAACGATTTTCAAATCCGCTGGAATTTTGTCGAACCCTTCTACAACTTGTGCAATTGCTTCTTCTTCTTCTTCTTCTAGGGAAAAAATACGTGTGAAGTACAATTGCTCTCATTGTGGTAAGGATGGGTATTTGGTTCAGTTTTTCTTTAGACTTGCAAGAAAATAGAAAAAAGACTAAGAACGTGAATTTCCAAGGTTGAGGTGGCAAAGGTCGAGCTTTTCTTCAAGAGGCCCGGTCAAACCACAAGCCCCAAGGAGGTCCAACCGGTGGCCATGGGCAGTTAGACTGTATGCACGTCAGCAATCAGACCGACGGCTGACGGTGGTTAGACCAACTTTTCAGCATTGGTCAGATAAGTTTTCGGTAAAGCCCCAAGGTAAGTTTTCAGGTAATTCCGGTACTGATTCTATTTATGCATATACATGTGCTTTGCCTACTGGTTCTATTGGTTGTGTGTCTCAGTGTTGGATTCCTAAATTTCTTATTTCTAATCCCAACACAAAGGCCTCGACATCTTCTTGTACATAGGTCTTTTGGCAGCATACTCCCCATGTGCATTAAACGGTTGAGACGTCATTGTTTTTAAGGTAACATTGGTTTACTTATGAATTGGTAATATAATATCTACTTCTTCATTAGCTTTTTCCTCGCTAGTTATGGAGATAGTAGTTTTTGATAATAATACAAGTGGCTATATGTCAATTAATGAGAACCTTGGTGATATCGTTGGCAATTGGTTGTCTTTTTCAAAACCTTTGATATCTTCTCGATTTGCTTTGTTTTTTCGTCGGGAGGGTTTGGAGGTTGTTTTGAGGAGGAGTTTATGTTTTTCGATGCATTCATGTTTAATTTATTACATTGCTCTCAATTTAAAAATAAAAAAGAAAAGTGGAGCTTTGTTTTATACCTCTAGTATATTCTTATGCTTACTAGCAATATGAGTGAGCTCTTTTGGTTGCTAGTTTAGCTTGTGTGTATTTTAATCTTTATGTGAGCCTTTGATGTTGCTTTTAAGGGAGATGATCCATGAGACTTAAATTCTTTTACTTGAATTAAGTAAATATGCAATATTAACACAGTGCTGGTTTGGAGGAATTATGCTCATATATATGCTTGCTGAAATTTTTATTCCTCAAATGCTCTAGAGATTTTTCAAGTAAAAAAAGATTATATGAGAGAAAAAAAATAAATACCGAATCCTTGGAAATAGTATTCACGACAAGGACGTATCCGATGTGAGAAAAATAATGGGTGCTGAATTCTTGGAAACAACATTCACGATAAGGACGTACCCAAAATAATTAAGAGATTTTCTTTTGTGCTATTAAATGGCAAATTAAGCAGAAACTCAAAAATAAAACTTGATGAAAGTTCTCTTGTAAAGGGTAAGATAATTTGAGAAAGAATTTTTAGTTCAGTTTGTCTATGTGTGGAGGTTTTTTTTAATCTATGTGTTAGTGATTATGTTGCATTATAAATTGTTGAAATCATGAATTTTTAATACTAATTTGATCTTGATTGTAATATCTTTGATTCATGTTTGGACTATAACTCATACTTATTTGCTAGTTAGTCAATTTATCTCCCTTGTCTTGAAACGCATGTCCCTGAGTTGTTTTAGGTACATTTCAAAACTCCTAGAAAAGAAAAATTCAGAAGAAGAAAAATTGATAAAAATTTCATATTCATTGCATTTGTGCTTTCATGGTTTATATTTTCTCTTTTAAAATTCTTGATGAAATCATTGTCAAGAGGAGAGAAATATACAAAATGCATGCTTAAATAAAGGAGGAGCTATTTGAGAAAAAAGGAGAATTTGAAAGTTTTGACAAGTTGATCGATTCTTAAAAATAGTCGATTTTGTACTTTTATTGCAAATATAGAGACAAAATTCTTTCTTTTAAAAAGGGGGAGAGTTTTTTTGTTTCGCTTTTGTGATTTTTGAGCCATCAATGTTTTTGATACTTCTTGGTTTTTATTTTTCAAAGACATCAATTTGCATTTTGGAGATGTTGCCAATGTGTTCATCAAGGGGGGATTATAGAATTATTGTCATGATTAATATTTTGTGATGAGTAATTGACTTTGCAAATGATTTATTGAATAAGAAATTGATTTGAAAATATCTGTTGATGTTGGCGTGAATGTGTGTGACTAATGTGGGTCAGGTTGCATTACCTGTGCCCAGAAACGGTTGGTTTGTCTATGGGTATGCAGGTGACTTATGGTTAATCTTGGTCAATGGTAGGATCATGACTATGCTCAGGAAGGAGCCGAGATCCAGAACGATCAAGAATGTCGGGTGATGAGATTAGACACAAGGTAGCACATGGTGGATGGATATCGTGTGGGAGGTTTTCGCAACGGGCTTCACAAATTAGGTGTGCAAGCGGCAAAAAAATCACGAATAAATTTGGAGTAAAATTGGAGAAGGAAATTGGAAGAAATATTTAGCTACAACATTGCTACAGTGCTGGCTGCATGTGAGGGAGTCCGAGTTGGCTGTGGAAAGGAGAATTTAATTTGGTAAATTATAATTAGATTTGGTAATTGAAGATTTGAGTTCTAGTGGGACTAGGAGTTCTACTTCTACTTTGTGTAGGAGATTTTAGGTATAAATAGATGAGGGGTTGAGACTCTAGAAAAATAACTTTTAAAAGAGGGAATAGCTAGGGTTTAGTTTTGAGAGAGAGAAGTGCTTTGTATGCGCTTTGTAAACACATCTTGATGCAATAAAGTTAATCTATTTTAAAGAGCATCTTCAGTGTGTATCCTTTTGAATTTTGACGGTTCATCCGACAAGAGTGCGGCGGCGAGACAGCAGTTCTACCGGCGGACATACAGCCGTCAGACTGACGTAACAGAGACGGCCTGACCGATATTCGATCCTACCGATTTATAATTAAAGTTAATTCTTTAACCAGGAAAACTGCAAAAATGTGCACCTAAAGTATATAATAACTAATTACCAAAGGCACCAATTTTATGTTTACCACACAATAGCATTAACACTTACTAGTTAATTTCCCAGGAAAACTCTAGTTCCACTCAAATGCACAGTGTATAGAAAATTGACATTGACATTATATAGAAATCATGCCTAGTATGTATATATTGTCGGAAAAAAAATTTAAAAATGTACTTTTTTAATGTTTTGTAAATATATATAGAGTGTGGAACTTTTACAAATATATATATATATACCGCACAGGGACGGCGTGGCACCATGCCGAAGTTGTGGGTGGGGACGCAAAACCGCTGGTGCCGCACCACCATAGCACGGGACCACTGGAGCCGTACCTTGCTCGCGCGGTACTACGGTTGGTGGCGTGCGCTAGAGACGTGGCACCGTGCGATGCGCCGCTAGCACGACACCGACTGCAGTGCCGTGACGCCCCCATACGGCACTGGCCACGGTGCCGTGCTGCCCCCCGCGGCACCGATCTGCTGCTGTGGTTTTAATTCGTTTCCGTCCTGTCAGGTTCAGGAGGCGCCACTTCAGGGACCAGTAAAACATGCCAATTAGGAGAGAGGCCTTTTCATTGAGTGACAATAATTCTCAACCCCTAAAAAGGCAGCTACTATTAAAAAGGACGTTTCGTCAAGGCTGAACTCATTTAAAATTTAACAAAACAAAAGACAGCACTATTTAATATTTGTACATGCGAGCGAAAATTCTTGCGTTTCAAACAATGCCCAGTATATTATTGCATAAATGTTTTCTTGAGAAACATATATGTATAATTGTCGGTTGTTTTATTATTTTTGTCCAGAATATTTTTGCATCAATGTGGGCACACTTGTTCTCTGACGGATGGTATTTAAATGTTCAGAGGGGAGCACAAGCAAGCACACTCGTCATTGTGGGAACCACAACTTCACAATGCCGTCTCGTTCTAAACGAAAACAATCTGCAATGGCCTCTTAAGTGCCAAACACATGTCAATTTCTCTGCCAAACTATATGAGTCTATATGATCTTGAAATTGATCGCACCATAATATATTGGAGCACATCACATGGCCACTGGACAAGTCTGAGGTTATCATTAATTAGTGCGTGACTTGTTAAGTGACACGAGCTAATTAATTGGCAAAAAACAACTCGTTAGTTGGATTTAATCGCCGATGTGCTGTTGTGTTAGACCGGTGACGCGTGAGGGTAGCGTGGCCGCCGTACCACGTGGGTGAGGTGTGGCTCCAACGGTCCCGTGTTGAGGTGGCGCGGCACCGGTAGTCCCGTACTCTCAAGCCATGGCTTCGGCACGGTGTCACGCCATCTATATACGGTGCATGTATATATTTGTAGAAGTTTTCACACTCTATATATTTGTAAAACTTAAAAAAAAGAGTATATTTTCAAATTTTTTTTGATATTGTAGAATCCACATATGCAAGTTATACACACTAAAGTTAATCTCCTCCGGACAGCATCCATAAGGAATCTAAAAAGAAGTATATATAGGGATGGTAGATCTAAACTTGTGATAGAGGAGAAAACTTGCAATACATCTTAGAACCATAGAACAGTTATATATATATATATATAAACATCTATTTAACCACGAAAACAAGATAAGATCCAAATGCAGCAAACAAGTGAGTTAATAACAATACATTCTCAGTCTTCATAAATTATGCCCTAGCATGTACAAAGGGTCAAAATAATTCATTCATAAATTTCAGAAACTTACATATTGATGTCAACCTTAGCCTGCGGAGAGGATTTTATATATTTGGCCACCTCAGTAGATACATTCTCTCTGGATTTTGGATTATCGTCATGCACAGAGACTGAGCGTTTTAAGTGATACTGCTTTTGACAGAAGCCACTCAATCAATTGCAGCTCATTTGAGTAGCCTCTTATTCCGTCTAATTGAAAAGTTTTGAGATTAGAGACTATCCGAATTAACTCACTGCATGTTAAAAGCTTGTACATGATCTTCAACCATTTTTTATTATCAAAATCTCGCACAATCTATGACATAATATGCAAAGATGCTAAAGAAATAATTGTAATCTTTAGTCAATATGAAAATAGTGAAGTTAATGTTAGGTATGAGTAGAATGTAGCGTGATGTGAATATTTTGAAGGCCTGGCACATTCCTTAGCAAGTAAAGTGTTGGCAAAACGAGAGGGAATATGATAAATATTGGTAAGTACTTCATGTTAACACAGCAGGGGAGCAGTCCTAGTGAATCTGGCAACCCTCGTGGTATATTATCATCTGCGAACTAATGATCATGCTGGATAGATGACAATGAAAAATGTTATACCACAATATATATTGAAAACATATATGTACCGGGGCTGCTTAGTTTGGTTCATGATAATTTATTGGCTTCTCATATTTTATAAAGTAGTACAGACATATATATGTTCTTTCACGAATGCTTTAAGATATAAGAAAGTGTAGATGTAGGAATATGTGATAGACACAAAGCAACATAATGGAGTGAAATGCTGGAACTCACAGTGCAAGAAGTAAAGATGGTGTAATTGAGCACTTTCTGTGAATGGATGCAACGGTGCGGCGGTGTTGCTGCCCCTCTGTGCGACACTGACGCCACGACTTCATGCTTTTGTCATTCTTACATCAAGCATGTCATTCTGACCGGGTGGTGTGTCGTGCATTGGCCGTGCGACACCGGCGCCGCCACGTCATGCTTATGTCATGCTTACGTCAAGCATGTCATGTTGGCCAGGTGTGTCTTGCATTGGCCGGCACGGTGTCGCATGGACGTCGTGCGCACCATGCGGTGTCTAACAATGTCCATGAGATATCGTGGCTGGCACTGCGACACCGCCTGCCACACCTGTATATTTTTCTAAGAAGTGTGAAAAAGAGTATACTGATGGAAAGATTAGGGGAATAGTATATTTTCAAATTTAATTCGTGTAGAAACACTCAGCTTGATATGTGATGGTTAAAGTTCCCATGAAATCAAAGAAAGAAAAAAAATCATAGAAGTCTTTACTCTTGACTCGTCCATCTAATTTTTAAGTACGAGTTGGATAATTTTATATGTGTTGATCAATTTACTAGTTTGAAACAAATTTAGATCTCTACCAGATCAGTCATTTTATCATTATAAAGTATGAGTGCATTCCAAAGGAAATTATCTAACATATGCAAAGTTTTGTTTGCTAAATATTGGATTTCAACAAGAAGTAATTATTTTTATACTCCTCAAACATATGTACACTGGAAGTGCACAACCCCAAGCTATCAGTTGGCACTATTAGCACATCAGTATAAAAAACTTGGGTATTAAATGTGCTGCTGGTAAATTTAGGTTCCAAGTTTTTACTCTCCAAAACTAATTCAAGGAATCAAATAGTAAGATTCAATCAAACTAACATTAAATCCTAAATATATATTTTCAGCATTGCAGTCAGTATGCAAATGCATGGCTTGGTATCATTGACGTCAAGAGAAATTTTGATGGAGGTAGAGTAATTTACCCAAGAGATGAAAAAGCTTCTTGGCTTGGCTCAAGCTAGGAAGGATCCTGGCCATTTGAGGGCCATAAATAATAATCTGCGCCGTCTCGAGGGATGGAAACTCCTCTGCCTGCCATCCCAAATCTATCCATGACATCATATGTAAAGCTTTGAGCTTTGGTGCCCATATCACCCACTTGAGGTGGCCACCACCATTTGGGTTGCCGATCATCATCAAGGCGATGAGCAGCTTCTCCAGCAATGGTGATCTGGAGATGAGCACTTCCAGCATCCTCTCCCCGTGCTCAGGGAAGTGGAGATCGTTCAGGTGCAAGCTGGTCAGCTTCGGCAAGCCCCCGAAGGTAGACGGAAGTGGCGGAACACGGTAGCGGACGAGCTCGAGTGTGGTGACGGCCGAGCCGGCAGAGAAGACATCGATGGGGACGATGGGGTAGTCGAGCTCACCACGGAACCGGATGATGAGGGACTTGATGCCCTTGTCGGCGAGGAGGCGGAGCCAGCCCTCGACGCGGTGGAAGGACTCCGTCGGGACATCCATGTTGACCAGGCGGTTGTTGCCGGAGTTGTTGGAATTGCTAAATGAGCTAAGACCCATGTGGAGAATTGTCGATGTTTTACATCGGCAATAAATATATGGGGCTACTCGGCGGATGGAAACTCGGTGGATTGCAAAGGAACACAGGGAGATTTTATACTGGTTCAGGCCCTCGATGTGAGGTAATACCCTACGTCCAGTTTATATGTATTCCTTTGAGGAATTATGGTGACGATTCTGATGAACCGTATGGCCGTTTGAGCTTATGAGTGCTCTTGCCCTCAGGGGGCGCCCTGCCTCCCCTTATATACTGGGGGACAGGATTACAAGGTAGGAGTCCCCGTCGGATTACAACTAGAAAATCTCCCCTTAGAGATATAATGTACCCGGCTAGGACTGTATATTCCTTATTGTACAAGGCAAAGTCTACTAGGGATTACTATATCTTTAATTACAAGGCCAGGCCCATCCTCTATCCGAGTGGCCCATATGTTTGTCATGAGGTACCCGGGGCCCATGACACCCACAGTAGCCCCTGAGACCTTCATAGTTGAGTCACAGCTGATGTCGAGTGCTCATCCTCCACGGTGAAGTCTTCCCGAGTGCATTGCTCTCGAGTACTCTTTGTCCGAGTGAGTCTTCTTCCCGAGTCCTGCTTTGTGTCAGCTGGCAGCGAGGCTATGAAGGGCTTCATGTAAATATATGAATAGTGTGCGCCGAATAGGCGCACCTATTAGGTGTAGCCCCCGACTTTGTGCTTAATTGTAAAGACAATTAAACATAAAGTCAAAGATCTTTAACCTTGTAGTCTTTCCCGAGAAGTATACTACTGGTATATGAGACTCTTC
Source organism: Oryza meyeriana var. granulata (assembly GCA_003991445.1). Classification (NCBI taxonomy): domain Eukaryota; kingdom Viridiplantae; phylum Streptophyta; class Magnoliopsida; order Poales; family Poaceae; genus Oryza; species Oryza meyeriana. The sequence continues at coordinate 41,837 of RYFJ01003380.1, forward strand.
GGTATCATGTCAACCGGAATATGATTTTGTTAACGCCAAAATTTGGTACGGTTCGTTACCATGTTCGGTTAAGGAAAGAAGCGATATCAGCCGTTGGAAACTAATCCAGAAGAGTTCGAGCTTGGGAAGGAATCGTGAAGACCACGTTATGGCAGTTAATTACCTTATCTATTAATTAGGTAGTTTTGATAATTTTTAGGAAACCTGATCTCGTATCTGATCGGGGCTTATTAGTTTTCCTTTTCTAGTTAGGAAAGTCCTGTTCCGTGTCCTATAAGGACTGTAATAACTCGGGGTATATATACGTATGCCCGGTTACCTTGTAAATCATCTCTCGATCAATCAAATTCGGCGCATCGCCACCCTTTCGACGGGTTCTTGCTTCTCGAGCAGGGCTGCATCGGTTAGGTCCGAACTCCTGCGAGAGGGTAAGACTCGTCACCCCTTACCCAGGTGTATCTGCCCAGTCTACGGCTGCATCGGTTTGGTCCGACCTCTTAGGCCGATCAGGTATACCACATCACGCGTGCGTAGATCTTATCAGTTTATTGGGGGCGATTTATCATCAGTTCGTGCTGCATCGGTTGGGTCTGACCTACTGAACTGCCAGCGATAAATCGTTCCTGCTAGGTTGATGGTTTTTGCGCAAGCGTCTTATCGGAATGTATAGCCGATAAGTTATCGTATTACATCACAGTTGCATTAGATCTATCGGTTTGTTGAGGTTCCTTTACTATTATCGATCTGTGCTGCATCAGTTAGGTTTGAACTACTAGATCGATAATAATAGATTTATCCTTGTCGAGCCGATCGGTGTGTATGCGACGTTCTATCGGAGTGCTTAGCCGATAGGTTATCTTTTTATAAAGCCGACTGTATTATCTTTACTATTTTGGTCATCTATATTATCATCGGTTCTCTAGCCGATGCACATGTGTTTCCTTGGCAGTCGGCTAGTTCACTATTCTGCCTATCTATTTTATCATCGGCTTCTAGCCGATGCACATGTTATACTGACAGCTTATCCATTTATCTATAGCGTTATCGGTTTCCTAGCCGATACACAGGTGCCATCGGCCATCGGCTACAAGGAGCCTACATCAGACCGTATCGGCCGATAGCCGATGTGCAATTGCTGCTGATCCGGGCGCGAGCACAAGCGAGGACCCGGGAGCGAGAACCCGAGCACGAGACCTGGGCGCGAGTACAGGCGAGGGCCCGGGCACAAGCATAGCGGCAATCGGCTGGAAGGAATCCGTATCGGCTTACTGGCCAATTGGATCAATAATCAAATTTCTTCATCTCCTTATCAATTGCGGGGTCAAATTGACTGGCACGCCTACGAACCTCAAATATTTTAGGACCTGCACTGGAGCTAAGCAGATCTCCCAGGCCTTCGCGTGTCTCTAGGCGCCGAACCACATCGTCAGCAAGCTTTTTGGCACTCCCGGCGGTTTTCGGCGTCAACACGTTTTTGGCACGCCTGGTGGGACCCGATCTTCATATCATCACAGTATATCCTATCGGCTGAATCAACACGTTTTTGACCCGGTGGGACAGAACTTCAACATGGCTGGAAAGGAGGTCAGTACAGATAATATGATTCCAGTCACAATGGAAGACTTGACCGAAGAACAAAGACAACAAGTGGAGCAGAACATCGTGGAGTTTCAGAAGCTTTGTCTACAATCCTTCGGCATGACAGATCAAGGGTCGATTCAAAAATCCCAATTTCCAAATCCTGTTCTGGTTGGTGAATCGAGCCATATATCGCCTACAAGTTCACAGAAGCCGATCCAAGACATGTTTAATGAAGCAGTTCATCACGCGTTGACCGATCAATCTGGGGTATTGGTGAACACATTACAGAGCTTGATCAAGAAGGCAGTAGAGCCGATTCAAATACCCGGGGGGCAACAAGATGGGATTCCTCAAGGATATCAAACTGCGTACTATGGGGGGCATCAACAGAGTTATCCAAAAGCTGTTCCTGAGTACAATTATCAGAGGGAATATCAGAATCAGAATCGGTTACCAACTCCACCTCTGCGTTATTACGGTGAGGATCCAAAAGAAGATTGGACAGCAAGAATCACAGAGGTAGTGAGAGAACAATTCGGTCTAAGACCGAAGGAAACATTTAGGTATCGGCCTCCATATCCAGATTGGTTTGATAGAGCTCCGTTGCCGCGCCGATACAGAGTACCAGACTTCTCCAAATTCTCAGGGCAAGATGATGTATCTACAGTGGAACATGTCAGCCGATTCTTGGCTCAATGTGGAGAGGCATCGGCTGTAGAAGCTTTGAGAGTTAGACTCTTCCCGTTATCATTATCCGGATCGGCCTTTACATGGTTTTCTTCATTGCCACCTAACTCAGTTCGAGGTTGGGCCGATCTGGAAAAGCAATTCCACAAGTATTTCTTTATGGGGATTCAGGAGATGAGTTTGATAGACTTGACATCGGTAATACAGAAGCCGGAGGAATCAGTCGTAGAATATATCCAACGGTTTCATGATGTTAGAAGCCGATGTTATAGTTTAAGTCTGGATGATGCACAGCTGGCCGAGTTAGCATTCCAAGGTTTGGTGGCTCCGATCAGGGAAAGATTTTCATCAGAAGACTTCGAGAGCCTAGGACACCTAGTACAAAAGGTATCGGCTCATGAAAGCCGATTTCAAGAGGCCAGGAAGGAATATTGAGGCCCAAACAGAAGAAGAATTTCAAAGTTTGATAACAAACTCCGAAATTGGGGGGCATGTGTTAACGCCAAAATTTGGTACGGTTCGTTACCATGTTCGGTTAAGGAAAGAAGCGATATCAGCCGTTGGAAACTAATCCAGAAGAGTTCGAGCTTGGGAAGGAATCGTGAAGACCACGTTATGGCAGTTAATTACCTTATCTATTAATTAGGTAGTTTTGATAATTTTTAGGAAACCTGATCTCGTATCTGATCGGGGCTTGTTAGTTTTTCTTTTCTAGTTAGGAAAGTCCTGTTCCGTGTCCTATAAGGACTGTAATAACTCGGGGTATATATACGTATGCCCGGGTACCTTGTAAATCATCTCTCGATCAATCAAATTCGGCGCATCGCCACCCTTTCGACGGGTTCTTGCTTCTCGAGCGGGGTTGCATCGGTTAGGTCCGAACTCCTGCGAGAGGGTAAGACTCGTCACCCCTTACCCAGGTGTATCTGCCCAGTCTACGGCTGCATCGGTTCGGTCCGACCTCTTAGGCCGATTAGGTATACCACATCACGCGTGCGTAGATCTTATCAGTTTATTGGGGGCGATTTATCATCAGTTCGTGCTGCATCGGTTGGGTCCGACCTACTGAACTGCCAGCGATAAATCGTTCCTGCTAGGTTGATGGTTTTTGCGCAAGCGTCTTATCGGAATGTATAGCCGATAAGTTATCTTATTACATCACAGTTGCATTAGATCTATCGGTTTGTTGAGGTTCCTTTACTATTATCGATCTGTGCTGCATCAGTTAGGTTTGAACTACTAGATCGATAATAATAGATTTATCCTTGTCGAGCCGATCGGTGTGTATGCGACGTTCTATCGGAGTGCTTAGCCGATAGGTTATCTTTTTATAAAGCCGACTGTATTATCTTTACTATTTTGGTCATCTATATTATCATTGGTTCTCTAGCCGATGCACATATGTTTCCTTGGCAGTCGGCTAGTTCACTATTCTGCCTATCTATTTTATCATCGGCTTCTAGCCGATGCACATGTTATACTGACAGCTTATCCATTTATCTATAGCGTTATCGGTTTCCTAGCCGATACACAGGTGCCATCGGCCATCGGCTACAAGGAGCCTACATCAGACCGTATCGGCCGATAGCCGATGTGCAATTGCTGCTGATCCGGGCGCGAGCACAAGCGAGGACCCGGGAGCGAGAACCCGAGCACGAGACCCGGGCGTGAGTACAGGCGAGGGCCCGGGCACAAGCATAGCGGCAATCGGCTGGAAGGAATCCGTATCGGCTTACTGGCCAATTGGATCAATAATCAAATTTCTTCATCTCCTTGTCAATTGCGGGGTCAAATTGACTGGCATGCCTACGAACCTCAAATATTTTAGGACCTGCACTGGAGCTAAGCAGATCTCCCAGGCCTTCGCGTGTCTCTAGGCGCCGAACCAGATCGTCAGCAAGCTTTTTGGCACACCCGGCGGTTTTCGGCGTCAACAGATTTATAGTCTTGCCGAGTAGGGAACTACTCGTATATAGGACTCTTCGACTTCATGCCAGTCAGAATGTGTGTTTATAGTCTTGCCGAGTAGGATGCTACTCGTATGTGGGACTCTTCAGCTTCATGTCGCTGGAAAGGGGGGTTTATAGTCTTTTCCGAGTGGCGTCCCACTCAAAAGTTAGACTCCTCCGCATCATGTCAGCGGGAAAAGATATTTATAGTCTCTCCCAAGTAGTGCACTACTCGAAAGTTAGACTCTTCTGCATCATGTCAGCGGGTAAAATGTTGCTCATGGCAACTGATGGCCACGCATGTAGGCCGAGTACCACTTTATGAAAATAAATCCATGGCGTGGTTAGGTGTACTCGAGAAAGATACCTGTATCTCCAATTTTAATGAAGACAGCTTGCGATCCTTATGAGGATGTATCCTCGAGATCTGGTGGATAAAACAGATACCCAAACATATATGTTTAGCAATAAGGCTCTCATGGAGCATATCTGTTTACCTCATTGGCTCCTGTTGGTAGCACCAGCACTATAATTTCAACTCAACCTGCGGGCGGCCCACATGGAGCATGTTACTGTAGGAACTCATATCTTAGTGGCTGCTACCAAATAAGCTGGCATGAGCCGACCTATCCAGCATAGCTCTATAGAAGTATCATCCATCGCATGTCAGGATGAGTTTTTTGGTGTCGGTAACCGTAATCAGCCAGAGAAATCCTTATTCGCAAGCCTTTCCGACTTATGTTTTGGATGCAGCCTGGTTGCCACAGGTGCCCAAGCAGGTGTGTTGCAGGATCTGCTTGCCCTCCTCAGGTGTGACGCAGTGCATGAGAACTCCGGATGCGCTTTGACGATGTAAGTCTTCTCTGACTTCAGGAGAGCCGAGCAGGGTACCCGAACCTTGCATTAGCATAGGATTCAGCTAGCAACCCTCAGGGGGCATACCCTACCCAACAGAGTTATAGCCAAGCGAGGTACCCGAACCTTGCATTAGCATAGGATTCGGCTAGCGACCCTCATGGGGCGTACCTCACCCAGCCGAGTGATATACGACCCCCGACTAGTGCCGGAAGTTGGTTGTCAGCTCACATGGAGCGTAGCCGGGGAAGATGACGTCCCGACTGGCGCAAGTACTCGGTAAGTAGCCCTCATGGAGCATCCCGAGTGTATTTTGGCAGACTTGTCCAGCCCCCGAGCGTAGGAGATAGGCTCGTAGCCCTGAGTTCCTGTCACACGTATCCGGAGCTAGGCCTACAATATAAAGATATCGAATGAGTAGCATCTGATGATGAAAACAATCATCCGAATAAAATGTATTTTACAATATATGTAAATTCATGTTCTTCCTCTTATTGATATTAATTTCCCCGAGTAGTTGACCCCTTACGTTTAAGCACTCTGCTCGATTAGTCATAGCCCCCTAGCGTCGGGAGTTGGCTCATGGCTCTTTCCCGGACACGCGTTTTGGGTGACTTGAGTTCGTCTTACATGGAGCAAAGTTTCACGGATCGAGATTTATGATACTCGAGTACTTTTGCAATCATTTAAGAGCAAAAACAGAGAAGAGTGCAGCTTGTGCACCTATTAGGTGTAAGCGGCATTGGCAAGGCCGAGTGAAGAAATATTTATCAGGAAGCGACTTAGCTGTTCGGTATTTCGGAGTGGGGATGCCATTCTTGCGTTTGAGCTTGTGAGCCCCCGAGCATGTCACTTGTTGTTATGATAATCTTCAGTTGTTGAAAGTCGAAGACGATTGTGACCGACTGCCACAATGAAGCCGTCTGACTTGCGTTTGCGATTCCTGGCTTTAGTCGGGACCGCGTCGTTGGTGCCCTCCCGCTTCTTCTGTCAGGATGCCTTTTTTATCTTCAAGGGCCTCAGCAACAGCGTGGGCTGAGTCGGCGTATTTGTTCGCCATGTCGAATAGAGCCTTGACAGAGTTGGGAGGCTTCCGAGTGAATTTGTCGATGAACGAGGTGTCTTTGACTCCTTTTCGAAAGGCGGTGATGACGACCTCGTCCTTGATGTTCGGGATTGAATTTTTCTTCTCAAAGAACCTCTTGATGAAGTCACGAAGAGACTCATTCTTCCTTTGATGCAACTGATATAAGTCGTACTCGGAAGATGGCCTCTCGTATGTTCCTTGGAAGTTGGTGATGAAGCGTTCCCGGAGTTCTCCCCAGGAGTCGATTGATTGCTTGGGAAGTCCTGTTAGCCATGTCCTCGCTGAGTCGGCTAAAGCGACTAGGAGGTAGTTAGCCATGACTTTGTGATTTCCCCCAGCTGCTCCGATCGCCAGAGTGTAGACTGTGAGCCAGGACTCGGGATTGGTCTTGCCGTCGTATTTGTTGATGCCCGTAGGCTTGAAACTCGACGGCCAGTCGACCTGTTGTAGCTCCTGGGTGAAGGCTGGTATGCCTTCGTCTTTATGAGGGCTCCGACTCCGAATATGGTGGTGAAACTGCTTGTGGTGGAGGCCGAAACGCTTGTTCTTGTCCTCCAGTTGGTGTTGCTCATCTTCTTCTTGTTCACGGCGCCGAGCGATGATGTTTTGCCGAAGGTCGCGCCGTAGTCAGTCTTGGAGGTCCTGATCGTCCCAACGGTTGCTTTGACGTCGCCGGTTGTCGTTGGGGTTGCCGAGTGACGCCTGACGTGCCTCCGTATGCGGCTGACTGGAGCCAGCCGCTCGGCGTCACTTTGAGGTAGATGAGACTGCCGTTGAGGATGTCGACCGGTTGGTCGGTATGAGGGTATCACCCGACTGTTGGTGCTGCTGACATGCAGCAGCGGTAAGCATGGCTTTTATCCTTGCGATGGTCGGGGTGGCCTGGTGATCAGGCCCAAGCTGGATCGTGCCCAGTAGGGTTGCGGCAGCCACGATGTTCTGTTGTGGCGTGACGAAGACGTCGTGGTCGCCGACTTTTGTTTGGAGGGTTTGTTGCTGAGCGGTTCACCCAGCCCTGCGTAGGCCGTCGTTGCGGGCGTGCAGGCGTCTTGCTTCTTCCTCCTGTTGTTCTCGTAGTCGGCAGGCTTCCTCCTCTTGCTGCTCGCGTAGTCGGCGTGATTCCCGAGTAGAAGTAGAGCCTTTGGATGCCATGAAGATTTCTCGTGGCGGGGAGAAGCTTGCCGAACTGCTGTCCGACTTAGAGTCGGAATCCGACTGGGAGTCGTAGTCCGACTGAGAGTCGTAGTCGGAATAGTTGATGGGGGTGATTACAACTCCGACCTCCCTAGATCCGATCTCGAGCGGCTCGGGGCCGTATCCGAGTCGAACTCCAAAGGATCGGGTTTGCCGCGTCGGATGTAGCTTGTAGATATCCGCGGCGTCGCCGAGTCCGAACGGGAAATTGACGATCTCTTCCTTTTTTGGCCCGATCTCGGCTGGCTCAAAACCGAGTCCGAGTCGAACACCGAAAGAAAGGGTTGTCCCTGGACTCGGGCGTATTGGAGATCGCCGCAGCATGTCGTGAAAGATTGCTGCAGCATCGTGTAGGCCAACTGGCGCGGAGTCGGCTGGTTCCCTGGTAGATCGGATCGAGTCCGAGTCGGCCAAGGTGAGATTGCTGATCTGGTCGGCGACAAAGTCGAGGCTTCTGAATGCGAGTGTATCTCAGGGGGAGAGTTTGCCGCCGTCGACTTCGGTTGCTGGATCCATCGAGCTTGTAGATGTAGATCGCGCCGAAGCCCCTACCTGGCGCGCCAACTGTCGATGTTTTACACCGGCAATAAATATATGGGGCTACTCGGCGGATGGAAACTCGGTGGATTACAAAGGAACACAGGGAGATTTTATACTGATTCAGGCCCTCGATGTGAGGTAATACCCTACGTCCAGTTTATATGTATTCCTTTGAGGAATTATGGTGGCGATTCTGATGAACCGTATGGCCGTTTGAGCTTATGAGTGCTCTTGCCCTCAGGGGGCGCCCTGCCTCCCCTTATATACTGGGGGACAGGATTACAAGGTAGGAGTCCCCGTCGGATTACAACTAGGAGATCTCCCCTTAGAGATATAATGTACCCGGCTAGGACTGTATATTCCTTATTGTACAAGGCAAAGTCTACTAGGGATTACTATATCTTTAATTACAAGGCCAGGCCCATCCTCTATCCGAGTGGCCCATATGTTTGTCATGAGGTACCCGGGGCCCATGGCACCCACAAGAATAATTCCTAGAAAAATCTCAAAGGCCCACCTCATGGGGAGTGACATGGGAAATTTAGTACCACCTTGCTAGTTCTAGGAGAGGGAGACCTCCTTATAAGGGTGAGCTCTCTCCTAGCCACTTGAGACATGCATAGTGGAGAGAATTGGAGGAATACACGCGGCGCTCGCTCGCCACGCCAGGCCAGGCGGCGCGCGTATGCGATATGCGCGTGAATGGTCCGTCAAAATTGGCTTCTCATGCTTGCGCAGATACAACTTCTTTTTGCAGTCCGGATAGGATACGCGCAGCCTATCCGGTTCGGTTACCAGATAGAGATTGTGCGAGCGTCCTGATCACACGTCCTAATATCTCTATAAATACCGAGTTGCTGTCACCACGCAACATATGCGAAAATAATCTAGGGCTTGCCATCTCTTCTGTTCTGAGCCGTCGTTCGTCGTCTACTCCATCCCAATCGTCAGCGTGCACCGGCGGATTGGGAGAGCAAGTCTCCGGAACCCTCGCCTTTGACATCCTGCACTGGGAGAGGGCGAATAAGGTTTTTGGGAAGCGCTACGCGTGACTGCTCGCTGTGCGCCCATCACGGCTCGTCTTCCTTCACGTTCGAGCGCTGCGCGTCGTCGTCACCCCCGGTGCCACGCGTCATTCGTGCGGTACGTGCTGCGCCTGTGTCTACTCCAGAACAGGGTGCGCCCATGTCTGCTCCGCAACAGCCCCTACAACAGGGCTGTAGGTACGCGTACTCTATGTCTCCTGTGTTTGATCTATTCATGTTAATTGCTGTCATATACATGTTTAGATTAGATTATATGATTCTGTTTACTTATGCTATTAATGTCAGGATTTATTTATGGAATAAATTAAATCTACATGTGCTTATATTTTCAACAATCCAAAAACCTTATTGTAGGCACTGTAGTTTTACGATGGCTGGTTTTGCCAATGCACTGAGGCCGGATAAATTTACCGGCATGCACTTTAAGAGATGGCAGATTAGAGTTACTCTGTAGCTGACAGCTATGAAGTGCTTCTGGATGAGTACTGGCAAACCTGAAGGAGTTCTCTCTGCTGAACAGCAGAAAGAATTTGAGGAAGCCACTACTCTCTTTGTGGGATGAATTCTTAGCGTTCTTGGTGATTGTCTGGTCGAGGTGTACATGTATATGACCGACGCTAAGGAGTTATGGAATGCACTGAATACCAAATTCGGTGCTACTGATGCTAGCAATGATTTGTATGTCATGGAGCAGTTTCATGATTTCAGCATGGTTGACAACCGTTCTGTGGTCGAACAGGTTTATGAACTACAAACCATTGCTAAGGAACTCGAACTCCTTAAGTGTGCCCTTCCTGACAAATTTATGGCTGCATGCATTATTGCAAAACTACCTTCTTCATGGAGAAGTTTTGGTACTGCACTCAAACACAAGAGACAGGAGTACTCCGTTGAGGGGTTAATTGCGTCTCTTGACATTGAGGAGAAAGCTTGGGCAAAGGACACTGTGTCAAAAGGCGATGGTGGGCAGTCTAGTGCCAATGTGAAGCAAAAGATTGCTAACAAGAATAATAAAGGGAAATTTGTCAAAGCCCAACAAAACACCAACTTCAAGAAAAAGAGGAACAACAACAAGGAGGAAGATGTCAGAACTTGCTTTGTGTGTGGTTTGCCTGGTCATCTCGCCAGGAAGTATCCACAACGTAAGGGCATGAAGCCACCTGCAGGGTAGACCTCTAAGTCTGTCAATATCACTATTGGCAATACTGGAGATGGAACCGGGTATGGTAATTCACCTACTGTTCTCTCAGTTAATCATTCTACTAATTGGTGGGTTGATACGGGGGCCAATGTTCATGTTTGTGCTGACATCTTTGTTTTCTTCTTATCAGGTCAACTGGAATTCCTCCGTCCTAATGGGGAACGGGTCACATTCTTCTGTTCATGGTGTTGGCACGGTAGATCTGAAGTTTACTTGGGAAAGATCGTGCAGCTAAAGAACGTGCAGCATGTCCCCACTATCGATAAGAATCTCGTTAGTGGTTCCCGTCTATGTAGAGACGGGTTTAAGTTGGTATTTGAGTCTAATAAAGTAGTCGTGCCTAAACATAGATATTTTATTAGTAAAGGCTATGAGTGCGGAGGCTTGTTCCATTTTTCCCTTTCTGATTTCTGCAATAAGTCTGTGAACCATATTTGTGGCAGTGTGGGAAATGAGGCCAGTATCTGGCATTCACGTTTATGTCATGTTAATTTTGGTTTGATGTCTTGGCTTTCCAGTTTGAATTTAATTCCAAGTTTTTCCATTGTCAAATGTTCTAAGTGCCTTGGCTTTCCAGTTTGAATTTAATTCCAAGTTTTTCCATTGTCAAAGGTTCTAAGTGCCATAGTTGTGTGCAATCAAAACAACCTCGCAAGCCCCACAAGACTGCCGAGGAGAGAAACTTGGCACCACTAGAACTCCTACATTCAGATCTTTGTCAAAATGAATGGGGTGTTAACGAAGGGTAGAAAACGATATTCATGACTTTGATTGATGATGCACTAGATTCTGTTATGTGTATTTATCACAAACGAAGGATGAGGCCCTAAACGATTTTAAAATTTATAAGGCAGAAGTTGAAAACCAACTTGACAGAAAGATAAAAAGACTAAGGTCAGATCGTGGTGGAGAGTTTTTCTCTAATATTTTTGATTTATTCTGTAAGGAACATGGCATTATATATGAGCGAACGTCTCCCTATTCTCCCGAATCTAATGGGATTGCTGAAAGGAAGAACCGTACACTGACTGACTTGGTGAATACCATGTTAGACACTGCGGGATTACCTAAGGCATGGTGGGGGGATGCTTTGTTGACTCGAATCATGTATTGAATAGAATTTCGAATAGAAATATGGATAAAACACCATACGAGGTATGGATTGGGAGAAAACCATCACTTTCTTACTTGCGTACATTGGGGTGCTTGGCGAAAGGCAATGTACCAATAACAAAAAACCGCAAGCTAGGACCTAAGACTGTGGACTGTGTCTTTCTGGGATATGCTCGTCATAGCATTGCTTATAGATTTTTAATAATTAAATCTGAGGTACCTGACATGAATACGAGTACAATTTTAGAGTCTCGTGATGCTGCGTTTTTTGAGGAAACCTTCCCAATGAAGGATACATATAGCACTTCGAGTCAATCTTCTGATTCAATTCCCAATTTAATCACACCACCAGAACAAACTGAACATACACTTGAACATCTCGCTGAGGAGGATAACAGTGAAGCTCCTAGAAGGAGCAAGAGATAAAGGATAGCTAAGTCCTTTGGTGACGACTTCACTGTATACCTTGTGGATGACACTCCTAAGTCAATTTCAGAAGCTTATGCATCCCCTGATGCTGACTACTGGAAGGAGGCTGTTCGTAGCGAAATGGACTCCATTATCGCTAACGGGACTTGGGAGGTGACAGAGTGACCCTATGGGTGCAAACCCGTAGGTTGCAAGTGGGTGTTCAAGAAGAAGCTAAGGCCTGACGGTACTATTGAAAAGTACAAAGCTCGACTTGTGGCCAAGGGCTATACTCAGAAAGAAGGCGAAGATTTCTTTGACACTTACTCACCTGTTGCTAGATTGACCACAATTCGCGTACTTCTGTCCTTGGCTGCCTCACATGGTCTTCTCGTTCATCAGATGGACGTTAAGACAGCTTTTCTTAATGGAGAGCTGGATGAGGAAATTTATATGGAGCAGCCTGATGGATTTGTAGTAAAAGGTCAAGAAGACAAGGTGCTAAAGTTGTTAAAATCTTTGTATGGTCTGAAACAAGCTCCTAAGCAGTGGCATGAGAAATTTGATAGAACACTAACTTCTGCGGGCTATGCAGTCAACGAGGCAGATAAGTGTGTATACTATTGCTATGGTGGGGGTGAGGGAGTTATTCTATGCTTGTATGTTGATGACATACTAATCTTTGGGACAAACTTTGAGGTGATCAATGAGGTTAAATCATTCTTGTCTCAAAACTTTGATATGAAAGATCTGGGAGTAGCTGATGTTATCTTAAACATTAAGCTAATCAGAGGTGATGATGGGATTACACTTCTGCAATCTCATTATGTGAAAAAAGTCTTGAGCCGCTTTGGCTATATTGATAGCAAGCCTTGTCCAACTCCTTATGATTCTAGTCCTTTGCTTCGCAAAAACAGAAGAATTACTAAGAATCAGCTGGAGTACTCCCAGATAATTGGCTCACTTATGTATCTAGCTAGTGCAACTAGGCCAGACAGCTCCTTTGCTGTGAGCAAATTGAGCCGGTTTACCTCTAATCTGGGAGATGATCATTGGCGCGTGCTTGAGCGAGTTATGCGCTATCTAAAGGGTACTATGAATCTTGAACTTCACTATACTGAGTACCCATCGGTATTGGAGGGATATAGTGATTCCAACTGGATCTCTGATATTGATGAGATCAAAGCCACTAGTGGATATGTTTTTACACTAGGTGGTGGTGCTGTTTCATGGAGGTCGTGCAAACAGGCCATTTTGACAAGATCAACCATGGAAACAGAGCTTACGGCATTAGATACTGCTACTGTTGAGGTAGAATGGTTGCGTGATCTATTAATGGATTTGCCTGTGGTTGAAAAACCAGTGCCGGCTATGTCATTGCTAAGGTGAATAGTTCTAAGGATAACATAAAATCATCTAGGCATGTGAAGAGACGATTAAAGTCTGTCAGGAAATTGAGAAATTCCGGAATTATAAGTTTGGATTATGTCCAAACAACAAGCAACCTGCCAGATCCCTTTACGAACGGACTATCACGAAATGTGATAGATAATGCATTAAGAGAAATGGGAATGAGACCCATGTGAGTTACACTATGGTGGTAACCCAACCTATGTGATCGGCGATCCCGTGAATTAGGACCTGGGAAGAACAAGCCATTAGTTAACAGGAGGAGAGTACCTTTAACTGTCTCTAAGTGAGGATGCATATACTCTCACAAGCTGTAAGGCAGGTTGGCCTTTGCCTTAATTTGTTTTGTTGGATTTAAATAGTGAAGATGCTGTTCTACAGAGCATTCTTGAAAGAACACACCTATATGAGCTCGACCGTTAGTCGTGGTCTATGGAGATTTTGGGTGAATATCCTAGGAAGCTCATGAAAGACCAAGGAGTATGACTTATAAGCTCCAACCGAGGGATAGGCTACTGACGGCCTAGTATCAGTCATGGCTTTGAGTGAAACTTGCTTACACAAAACTTGCAATTCAAGGCGTAGTCCATTGTTCAAATTGTGAGTAAGTGTAGCTTGGAGTTCTAGATGGATGTTCAACCTTAACCGGTCTCTATCGAAACACTGGTATATAAACAGTACTTTGGAGAATGGCAAATCTCTTTGAGACTTTGAGATTTGGTGGGGGATTGTTGGAATTGCTAAATGGGCTAAGGCCTATGTGGAGAATAATTTCTAGAAAAATTTCAAAGGTCCACCTCATGGGGAGTGGCATGAGAAGTTTAGTACCACCTTGCTAGTTCTAGGAGAGGGAGACCTTCTTATAAGGGTGAGCTCTCTCCTAGCCACTTGAGACATGCATAGTGGAGAGAACTGGAGGAACACATGCGCGCGCTCGCTCGCCTCGCCTCGCCAAGCCAGGCTAGGCGGCGCACGTACGCGACATGCACGTGAATGGTCCGCCAAAATTGACTTCTCATGCTTGCGTAGATGCAGCTTCTTTTTGCAGTTTTTGTTTTGCTACAAATCGGGATAATTTAGAGTCTGAATAGGATACGCGCAGCCTATCAGGTTCGGTTACGAGATAGAGATCGTGCGGGTGTCCTGATCACGCGTCCTAATATCTCTATAAATACTGAGCTGTTGTCACCACGCAACATATGCGAAAACAATCTAGGGCTTGCCATCTCTTCTGTTCTGAGCCATCGTTCGTCGTCTACTCCATCCCGATCGTCGGCGTGCACCGGCGGATTGGGAGAGCAGGTCTCCGGAACCCTCGCCTTCGACATCCTGCACTGGGAGAGGGCGAATAAGGTTTTTGGGAAGCGCTATGCGTGACTGCTCGCTATGCGTCCATCACGACTCGTCTTCCTTCACGTTTGGGCGCTGCGCGTCGTCGTTATCACCCAGTGCCACGCGTCATTCGTGCGGTACGTGTTGCGCCTGTGTCTACTCCAGAACAGGGTGCGCCTGTGTCTGCTCCACAACAGCCCCTACAACAGGGCTATAGGTACGCGTACTCTATGTCTCCTGTGTTTGATCTATTCATGTTAATTGCTATCATATACATGTTTAGATCAGATTATATGATTCTATTTACTTATGCTATTAATGTCATGATTTATTTATGGAATAAATTAAATCTACATGTGCTTATATTTTCAACAGGAGTGGCCGTCGAGGACAGCGTCGACGGTGGCAACGGGCCCGTCCCTGCTGAACCGGAACTCGTGGTCCGGGCAGTTCGTTCACCGGCGGCACCAGCCACGTGCCAGGGCAGAGGTGCGGACAGCGTCACGGGTGGGTAGGCGGCTCAGGATTTGGCCGGCCATCTCGTCCGGCAGCGCAGTCAGGAGATCTAGAAGCTCCAGCGGCTGGGTCGACTGGGGTGGAGACAACGGCCGCCGTCGCTTGATTCTAGGGCTGGACGCCGGCATCGATCATCTCCGGCATAAGGAGGACGCAAGCTCTGGAGCCGTGGAGCGAGCGGAGCAGGCTTGAGGCTGGTGGGGTGGCGAAACTCAAAATCCTCGAGGAATTTCAGGAGTGGGGTCCGAAGGAAAGAGGAACGGTAGGTGGCCACAGGTGTAATATTAATTGGGGAATGTAGTTATAATGGAGAGAGAAAAAAAAGAACGAAAAAGACAAGGAAAAGAGGCGTCACATGTTCACACCGCGGATCCAGAGGGCATGCATGGCAGTAGTTTGTAGTTGGAAAAAAAAAGGTAAGTACATTTTTTGTCTTCCTTAGGCGTTTTTTTTTTGTATATTGATTTTAAAAGTGTATCTTGCCACCTAAGTAAGCGTTCATCCGTTTAAAGGCATACTCACTCCGTGGAAAAAAAACCAACTACTAGCTATAAACCTCGACAATCATTTGTTTATAGTCAAGAATTGGTTTTTCCGGAGAGGGTATATGTTAGATTTGACTAATGCCTTCAAGTCAATATATTTAAAACTAGACCATCCTTGATACATGGATGCGATAGTACATCATAGCACAATTTTATAGGAGCTGGTGAGTACAATAGTTATCTGTGTTCACCAAATTGATGTATATCATAGTAGTCTCCTCTCTGATTGAAGTACCATTTGCCAATCATCCATTAGTATTAGCCTAGCCTAATATCTAGCTAATTATATTTCTTGTTTATGCCAAATTTGTTAGGAAACCTCGGACTAAAACATTATGGTGAGCATGGGTTATCTTTAACAAGTAGATTTAAGAGTGATAAAATAGTTCCACAGATGCATGCTTCAGGCTCGAACAACTTAGAATAATCTTAAACAACATACAACCAATTGGATAAAATGGTCTTAAGGGTAGTTTGCTTACGATATTCCAAAGGTAGTTTAGGATTTTTCATCATTCAAATTATTTATGAGATTCTTAAGGGTAGTTTAGGCATTTAATTAATATGATGGCATTTACCAAATTCAAGGGGTAAAATGGTCTGTTTAGAAGACTTAAGGAAGGTCTATGATGTCAACCTAAACGGTGATGGCCAAAAAGGGATGGAAATGCTTGTACACCATGACATTTTGTAGAGCTCGAGTTTGTCGATGGCAATTTATAGAATCGGTCGTTTGTCAATGGCAAAGCCATTGATTTCTCTATAAATTTAGGTTCCATGTTGTTAATCTCCAAACTAATTCAAAGAATTAATCAAATAGTAAGATCCAACCAAACTACTAAGTAACATTAAATCCTAATGTAGGTGAAATGGGAACCAGGGCTCCCATTAATGGCGGTTTGGGGTGGCTGAGGCCACGTGACCACATTGGCAAGGGCCACCCATGATCATCACGGAGTCATACTGTATTAGAGCCAAACTTGACCATAGGACTAGCCAAATGGAAACCCTAAGAGCCCTATGAAATTCTCATTCGCATATGCTTTTTTCACTTGGAGTTATTTCGGGGAAAATCAGGGATTTGTTCTCGGATTGGGATAAAATCTTAATCTTTATTTGACTAAAATTTTTGAGTTAGGTCAAAGCTAGGGTAGAAATTTTATTCGAGGGTTATGGCATAGGTGTCCAAATTTTGGGAAAAACATTGGCTATCAGGGTGACGTACGATTTTAAGCATGCATAAAATATTTTTACTTGCTTTGCCATTATTATTTAAAATTAATTCACTACTGTATGGTTCCGTCATACTATTTCATCGGATTCTCAATAAAGTTTATATGTAAAATTATTTTATGCATAAAGTTGTTGTTTATTTCCAAATTATTTATTGTTCACTCTATTTGGATCTGAGCATATATTGATTCCCCTCCTTGCCTTCTATAGATGGACAGTCTCTCCAACCAACGCGGTGTAGACATGGGTGGATTCGTTAAAGAGCTTCGTATGATGAGTTTCACTTTGGGGTACAGCCATGCCCCGGAGTACACCGCGATGGAGCCCATGGAGGGTGAGCTCCCTTACCATGTTCGCTTAGAGTTGCCAGGCGAACTGTACCTCCTACCAGCTATGGAGGTTGAGATCGGTGGGCGTACCTACGACCACGCCTACTAGGAGGCCGCTTTCCGTCTGATTGGAGAGCTACGCCGGAGGAACCACTCTACCCTCCGCACCACCGCCTACCGCTACCTTCCCAGCCGGGCTCATTACCAACTCTACAACACCTTCCAACGGGCTGACAACGAGAACGACACCACCATCGTCCACATGAGGCGGGCGATGTGGGCTATGGACTACATGCACGCCAACTGGGTGCATGCGGCCCACGATAGGGAGGATGCCAACAGGATGACCATCATCGGTCCCCAGAACCAGATTGACCGCCTGAAGAAGGAGGTCGCAGAGCTGAAGGGACAGCCGCCACCTAGTGGGGCCAGGATTTGTCTGACCCCGAGGAAGAGGACCCTTCCTCCGGTGCGTATTCAGTTGGCCCCCAGGAACGGGCGACATGCACTACCGCTAGCTCTAGCTCCAGCACCCGCGCCAACACCAACCGGCGGCATGATCAGCTCGTCGTCGAGCGACGACAGCTCTCAGGGAGGTACCAGCATCCACGGGGGCTTCACCTCCATTGACGACAGCAGCTCCCTCAGCGGATCCCACACCCGCAGCTAGGCCAGTTCGTCGGCTCATGGTAGTGAGGACTACGTGAGTAGACCCGAGACCCGCGCCGACGATGAGGTGGGCGACGAGCAGGAGCCGGAGTATAATCCGGATGACCGCAGGAGCCGTTCAGAGCACTAGGCGCGCCATCCTTAGCTTTACCTTTTTTTTAGTTTGGTTTCATGTTTAGATGTAATGTCAGGATGTTTGCTTTGGGGTAGTTGGTGGTCCATACCGTCTGTTGTGATATGGCTGCCTCAGTTAGGAGTTGAATTGCTTTTGTTATGTTTCCAAACTATGCACTTCAGTTAGATTAATTCAGTCACTTAATTATCACTCCTGTTTCTAAGCCACATGTTTTCCTCCTTTCCTTCTATTTCCATCTTCCCCTTCAGATGGTAAACACCAGGAACGGTAACCGCGCTACTAGCAATGCCAGCGTGACGAATCCACAGGATGGAGCGCCACAGTACAATGGGGCTCCCTAACACATGCCACCACCTCTACCTGAGAACCCCACACTCGCCCAGGTTCTCGCCAACTAAAACCAAATGATGGCAATCATGATGCAGCAGATGTAGTAGAACAATTTGCAGTAGCAGCACCAGCAACCTCACATCCTAGCCTTCGCCCCTCAATCTAAACTGCCTGAGTTCTTGAGGGTCAAGCCACCTACTTTCTCCAGCACCACCAACCCCATGGACACCAATGACGGGCTATTGGCGATCGAGAAGAAGCTCAACCTCCTCCAATGCACCGACCAGGAAAAGGTTGCCTTCACCACGCACCAGCTCTAGGGTCCCGCCTTAGCTTGTTGGGACAACTTCCTCATGACCCGCACCGCCACAACGGAGGTCACTTGGGCTGAATTCTGTCACAACTTTCGGAAGTCTCAGATTCCGGCTAGCATTGTGGCACAGAAGAAGAGAGAGTTTAGGGATTTGGTACAGGGAAGCAAGACAGTCACAGAGTACCTCCATGACATCAACCGCTTGGTGCGCTACGCGCCAGAGGATGTCCGCACCGATGTGGAGAGGTAGGAGAAATTACTGGAGGGACTGGACGACGAGCTGACCAACTAGCTTCTCTCCAATGACTACCCTGACTTCGAGAAGTTGGTGGACAAGGCGATCCGCCAGGAAAATCAGCGCAACAAGATGGACCGCAAGCAGAAGGCAGCCCAATTCCGAGCCCACCAGGGGCAACACCAGAGGCCAAGGGTGATGCTGGGGCATCAGGGTGGACCTTCCACCATGATCGTCCGCCAGCAGCGCCCATTCCAACCAGGGCACCTTGGAGGCAGCAGCAACAATAGCAGGCAGTACAACCGTTACCCCGCTCCGCGCCCCCCAATGGCACCAGCACCGCAAGGCCAGCCACGGAAGGACAGCAGGGGCAAGACCCTTGACTGCTTCAACTGCAATGAGCCTGGTCACTTCGCCGATAAGTGCCCAAAACTAAAGCGAATGGGACCTAGGCCCGCAGCTCCCCAGAACCCCAACGCCAACCAGCAGGTGATAAAGGGGCATGTTAACCACATCTCCGCAGAAGAGGCACAGGCTGCACTGGAAGTGGTGTTGGGTACGTTTCTCGTGAACTCAATACTTGCAACAGTACCTTTTGATTCTGGTGCAACGTATTCATTCATATCCAAGAAATTTGTGGGGACACATGGGATAAAAGTAGTGGAACTTAAAATCCCCATGCGCGTTCATACACCAGGGAACCGCATGACTACAGCTCACTATAGCCCTTCAGTGAACCTAGAAATCCAAGGATCACCCTTTCTAGTCAATCTCATCCTCCTAGAATCCAAAAACCTAGATGTCATCCTAAGGATAGATTGGTTGACTTGACATAAAGGGGTGATCAACTGCGTCGACCGCACCGTTACAGTAACCAGTCTAGAAGGAAAGGCAATTACCTTCAAGTCACCGGTGCCACCGAAGTAGGAAGCAAGCTTAAATCTGGTCGCAGCAGAGCAACAGTCGAAAAGTGGGAAGAAGCCAGATCAGAAAATAGAGGAAATCCCGATGGTGAGGGAGTACCCGGATGTGTTCCCAGAAGATCTACCGGGGATGCCACCAAACAGGGAGATCGAGTTCAGAATTAACTTGGCATCAGGAACAACACCTATTTACAAGAGGCCGTACAGAATGGCACCAAACGAGATGGCTGAAGTCAAGAAGAAAGTCGACGACCTACTACAGAAGGGTTACATCCGACCAAGCACGTCACCTTGGGGTGCACCGGTCATCTTCGTGGAGAAGAAAGACAAAACAAAGTGAATGTGCGAGGATTATCGCGCATTAAATGACGTCACAATTAAGAACAAGTATCCCTTGCCAAGGATTGATGATCTCTTCAATCAATTGGAGGGTGCCACTGTCTTCTCCAAGATAGACCTGCGATCAGGCTATCATCAGCTGAGGATCCGGGAACAGGATATTCCAAAGACAGCTTTCACCACTCGGTATGGGCTGTACGAGTGCACTGTTATGTCCTTTGGACTGACAAACACACCGGCCTTCTTCATGAATCTAATGAACAAGGTGTTCATGGAGTTTCTGGACAAGTTCGTGATGGTTTTCATCGACGACATCCTTATTTACTCGAAATCAGCAGAAGAACATGAGCAACATCTTCGGTTGGTTCTCGAGAAGCTGAAAGAGCACCAGTTGTATGCCAAGTTTAGCAAGTGCGACTTCTAGCTGAAAGAAGTACAGTTTCTCGGGCACGTCATCACCGCCTAGGGAGTTGCCGTGGATCCAACGAATGTGGAGTCCGTTACCAATCGGAAACCGCCCCGGACAGTGACACAAGTGTGGAGTTTTCTCGAGCTTGCGAGTTATTACCGCCGGTTCATCGAAAATTTCTCAAAGATTGCGAGACCCATGACTCAATTATTGAAGAAAGATGTAAAGTTTGTTTGGACAGCCGAGTGCAACCGCGGCTTTGAGGAACTCAAAAGGAAGTTAGTCTTGGCACTAGTCTTGATCTTGCCAGATCCCAAGAAAGGATTCCAGGTATATTGCGATGCATCTCGCCAAGGGCTAGGATGCGTGCTGATGGAAGAAGGCAGAGTGTGTGTCACGCCAGTTGCACCCCCATGAGGGCAACTACCCGACACACGATCTAGAATTGGTTGCAGAGGTTCATGTTTTGAAGATTTGGCGGTATTACCTCATCGATAACCGCAGCGAGATCTATACGGACCACAAGAGTCTGAAGTATATCTTTACCTAGCCTGACCTGAACCTCCATCAAAGAAGGTGGCTGGAGTTGATTAAAGATTATGATGTGGGAATACACTACCACCCGGGTAAAGCCAACGTTGTGGCAGACACTTTAAGCAGGAAAAGTTACTGCAACACCGCTCGAGTAGAGACGTTGTGCAAGGAAACGCGGCAGGAGTTTGAACATCTGAATCTGAGCATCATTGACCCTGGATTCGTGGCAGCCCTAGAGGCCCAGCCCACACTCTTCGATCAAGTTCGTGAGGCACAAGTGAATGATCTAGAGATCAAAGAACTCAAGAAGAACATGAGAGTTGGAAAAACCCAAGGATTCACGGAAGACGAAAATGGGACAGTCTAGATGGGGGAACGATTGTGCGTCCTAGAAAACAAGGAACTCAAAGACTTAATCATCCGGGAAGCTCATGAGACGCAGTACTCCATTCATCCCGGAAGCACTAAAATGTACCAAGACCTCAAGACAAAGTTTTGGTGGCCCAGCATGAGAAGAGAAATCGCGGAATTTGTGGCACATTGTGATGTGTGTTAGCAAGTCAAAGCAGAACATCAAAGGCCTGCAGGATTTTTACAACTGCTTAGAGTCCCAGAGTGGAAGTAGGAAGAGATCGGAATGGACTTCATCACTGGTTTACCCCGCACATCTTCAAGATACGACTCAATCTGGGTGATCGTGGATCGGCTCTCCAAGATTGCCCATTTCATTCTGGTGCATACAACGTACTCGGGCAAGAGGCTGGCAAAACTCTACATGGCCCGCATAATGTGTTTACACGGAGTACCCAAGAGGATTGTATCTGACCACGGTAGTCAGGTCACTTCCAAGTTTTGGCAGAAGCTGCAAGCAGAACTAGGAACTCGACTGAATTTTAGCACAGCCTACCATCCCCAAACAGACGGACAGACTGAAAGACTCAACCAGATATTGGAGGACATGCTAAGGGCTTGTGCATTGGATCTCAGTGGGACTTGGGATAAGAGTTTGCCCTACGCAGAGTTCTCATATAACAACATCTACCAAGCTAGTCTGCACATGGCCTCATTCGAAGCTCTGTATGGCAGGAAGTGCCGTACACCCCTCTTCTGGGATCAGATAGGTGAACGCCAGGTATTCGGCACCGATGTACTCAAAGAGGCGGAAGAGAAAGTGGCCATTATCTGGGAACGATTGAAAACAGCTCAGTCAAGAAAAAGCACCCTGAGTTTCCCCCATAAACAGAGCCACACAAAATATATTAAAGAAAAAGCCTCAAAGAAATTATTTTAAAAGCCAAGGGAATCAATTAAATAAGTGAAATACAAAATAATAAATTATCATGGCTGGGAATATTTTTTCTATATTCTCCTTGCCAAAATACACTAACAGGATTTTTATGGGAATTTTTAGAGCACTAGAAGCAATTTTAATAAATCAAAACAAATTATCGGAATTAAAATCCTTCTGGAAATCCCATTTTCTTTTCTTTTCATTCCCTTTCCCCTTTTCTTTTCCTTTCTCCCCACCGGGCCGCCGGCCTAGTATTGTGACTTGGCCTGCCGCAGCCCACGCGTGCACGCCCCCTTCCCGTGGGCCCCGCCCACCAACCATCATCCGCTCGCTTGCGCGGTTCCCCTCACCACTCGCGCTAACATGTGGGACCGAGGCCTCACATGTCAGACCCATCTTCAACCTCCGGCCGAATCAGCCGGAGGGGATCGACCTTTCCCGAGCATCGGATTTTGCCTGTCCCCGCTCCCCCGCGTCTCGGCTCCGAGTTCAAACCACACGGACCGAATCCCTACTTGTTTCCCCCACCTTCTACGCCCCTCTCGCCCACAACCGCGGATGAATCGTGCCCACTAGCCGCCGCGGCCGCTACCCCACGTCCCCGTGAAATTCGGCCAACTCGGCCACGAACTCCCGCAGCCAAGTACATAAAAACCTTCCCCGTGCTCTGTCCTCACTTTCCCCTCAGTTGCCCACATCTGCCGAGTACCCTAACCCCCTCCGCGCCGAGTTCCCGAATCGCCGCCGCACTCCGTCGACTCCAGTCGCACGTCGCTGTCGCTACAACCATCGCCCACTACCGCATTCACGCTCGCTAGCTTCACCGCGTCCCACTGTGTCCTGTTCCGCCGTCGGCCACCTCGGATTCCTATCGGAACTCCATCCTCTCCGTCGCCCCTTTCGGTAAGCCTCACCGCCGACAGTCGGCCGCGGATTCCCGTCGACCCACTCGGTCTTTTTCTCTCCTAACACGTTCTATACCTCCACCAGGTTCTCCTAAACCTCGTCTGCACCTCCATCATTGCTTTGCGCCACCGGAACGCCATCGCCGTCGGCTACCCAAATCCCACTGCCGCCAAACCTCTCTAATCACTATCGTCTGCCGCTCTCTGTCGGTTGCCGCACCTCGGTGAGTACTCGGTCGCGTTCCTCACTTCCTCCGCTGCTCACCGCCGCTCTCCGGGAGGTTGGATGGTCGCCGGCGGCAACCATCGAGCTGCTCGCCCCGTCGCGGTGTGGCCGCGCCGGCGGGGGCGAGTCCCGTTCATCCTTAGCCATCCGATCTGCCCGTCAGATCGTGGCCGTTTGCGTGCGTCCGTGCTGCACCCGCGTGCGTGGACCGAGTCCACCGTGCGCCGTCCTCCCAGCGACACTGACCTGTGGGCCCCGTCTATCGGCGCCGGTCCCCCGTGGTCTACCAACGCATTAATTTGTTTAATTGCGCAATAAATCATTTAATAATTAGTTTTGTATAGCAAAATCACAGTAAAACTTCAAAAATCCATAACTAATTCATACGAGCTCTGATTAATTCCATTCAAATTTCATTAAATCTAGAAAAATGCCAGGAATCCATGAAAAATACTTTCAGCCCATGTTTCAGTGTCCACATGTACTATTTTTAATTGTTTGTGCTTTGTTTGCTATAGAATCCAACGCAGTCGACCCTCCAGTTTACTACGAAGTCATTGCCGAATTCGCCGAGCTGGACCAAGGCAAGTCGCATCGTTTCCTCGATCATTTTGTACCCATTTATTATAAACTATTCGTTTTAAATTAATAAACATGCATTATTTCATCATTTCAAGTGGGAAGGGTGACCTATATAAATGCAATTTTAATTGCTTTGACTTTAATCCACCTGTACACTTTTGTAGCTAGGTAATAATATGACTAGAGGCTATTGTTAGGAGGCTTAGTCCTGCTTAGAAACCTTTAGCCCACATGGGAATTTAAATACTTTAATTTACATTTATGGTTCGACTCAATGTCGGGAAATGGAACTTTAAATATGTTGATGGTAAATTACTAAAATCTAACCTAAATGGTGGGCTGTGGGTGCATGGTTTTGCTGGTCGCACCCATGGCAGTTAAGGACTAGTTCCCGGGAACCCCTTAAGCAGATTTCTGTACAACCACAAGCCAGCGTGGGCAACGGCTGGGCTTGTAGCGTAGCTCTTCCCTCTCCTAGGCACTGTTTGGTGAGGATGGGCGTGATGGAGTTGGGTCGGCTCAGGGGTCAGGTTGATCGGCTTTCGGATCCATTGTGGTGCAAGGGGGGTAGCCTGGCCGATATGGGGTGTCCTGGCGGTAGGTGCAGTCTCAGCGTAGTGTGGATGATTAGGGAGAGGTTGTGTGAATGGTCCTGTCATGGCCCCATTACCGTGGGTTACGGGCACATGGAGACATGTGCGGGGCTATGTCTTGTGGGTAAAGTTGTACATCTCTGGCCAGAGTAAATCTATTCGAATAGCCGTGCCCGCGGTTATGGGCGATTGGTCAAAACTCACCGTGATTAGGCTCACCCTTACTTATTTAACTTGACTTAATGGAACTGGTATAATTCAGGTGGATGGTTTGGCCTGATCAACGTGGTGTAGCGTTGTTCAGTGATGGATTAAGACTGATTAATGTAACAACTGCTTTACCTGTTTTATTACTACCACTGTTTACAACTGCCTTTACGCAAATGAGCCACTAGCCTCCCTTTGAAATCTCATGTACAAATGCATCATAGGTGTGGTTTGCTGAGTACAGTGGGTGGTACTCAGTCTTGCTATAATCCCCCTTTCAAAAGAGAAGACCTTGGCTTATACCCCAGTTGAGCTTGCCTGTGGTGTGGAGCTAAAGTCACGCTAGTTTCGCCTTTCCACTGCTGTTTTCTTCCGTGTGAGGACTAAGTGCCTCTTATGTAAGTATTTACGTTTTATTTACATTTGGATCTGTTTATTGATTTGTCATTTTGTGTACCCTGGCTTGATTCCTGGACAGGGATTTTAATACACAAAATAGTCTGGAAATTGGCTAGATTTCTGGGCATGACATACTAGGGATTCCCCCGAGCATTACCCTGAGCTCACGCCCCCGCGGAGTGAGCTCGGGGTGCCCCCCAGCTTGTGGCTTCAGCAAGCTAAGCTCGGGGTGCCACCTAACCCTGCCCTCGATCTAGGCTCCTCTCAAACGTCTTGAGGAGCACGTGGAGGCAGGGGCATTAATGACAATGCGATGGAGCCTGTCTCCTCACTTCGGCCTTCCCGCACCTCTCCCATTAAGGGAGATAAGACAAGACGTATATCTACCTGGCATGCGGCATGGGAGATAAGACGGCTATGTACCCCTCACTACAGGCCATCATTGCCCTTTCTTGACAAGGGGCGTGGGATGGTTGGCGGCATGGTGGACTGCCGTGCTGCCTACTCCATCTCACAGCACCCCTATTGCTTCGACGTGAGGCAATTGGGTGGGTCCCGTGGCCAGTGGGACATGCCTAGGCTTCCCTAGCAAGCTTTTGATGGCCATACCCAGACGCATAGCAAACAACCGTTGCTCCTCTCCTTACCTGCTATGAGGAGGGCCCCTAGAGGACAACCGGTCGGGCCTACTGGTCAACACAAGATAGGACTTAGCATACCTAATTCTCTAACTTCTAATGAGTAGCCATTGTGGTATTTCCCCAAAGATTATAAAGGAAGAGCCAAGGTTACACAAGGAAGGAGGCCAGATCCAAGAATCCAACCCTAGACTTGAGATTAGCTGAAGAGAAGCATCCCATAGCCTAACTCTTGTAAGCTTCGCTTGGAAGCAATCCACAAGAGAACCAAGAACACAACAGGAGTAGGGTATTACACCTCCGGGTGGCTTGAACCTGTATAATTCCTCTTGTCCCACTTGCTCCACCAGCTATATACGGCGGATCGAACATGCATTCAATCCCTTGGGCTGAACTCACAAAGAGGGTCCCTCCAGATTCCCGCTATAGGTGTTCCCACACCGACACCTAACAATATACTTTCAGCATTTCAGCCAGTATACAAATGCATCGGTTTGATACCATTGATGAGAAGTGAAGTATTGAAGATAGAGTAATTCACCCTAGAGATGAAAAGCTTCTTGGCTAGGCTGAAACTATGAAGGATCTAGGCCATCTAAGGGCCACGAGCAATAATACATGACGTCTGGAGGGATGGAAGCTATCTCCTCCGTCTGCCTTGCCAAATCTATCCGTGACATCATATGTAAGGCTGTGGTTAGTGTAACACCCCTGCCCTGGCACCACCTGTAGTGACACTAGAGAGGGAGCGCCATAGCATATCAGCGTGAACCGACTCCCATGGAACCACGTTGCCGATACCAGTCCTAGGAAACCTTGCTGGTACTCGCGGTCAACCGAGATGTACCATAACGACTAACTAAATAAAATATTTATACATTATACCTTTATAAGTTGCAACTTAGGGCAAGCCCTGAGCAGCAACCTTCAAACAGAACAGCAGCAGCGGAACGATAGCGCAGCGAGAACCCAATCCACAAGCAACGGTTTTTGGGGATTTTGGAGGGTTTTTAATTTCAAACTTTATTTTTTTCTCAGGATTTTTCAGAGAGGGCTTTTGGGGATTTTGGAGGGTTTTTAATTTCCAAAATATGGTATGTGAGTTTGCAAAATTCCAGGAATTCAAAACTAGGGCTTCCAGATTTGAGATTATATATATATATATATATATATATATATATATATATATATATATATATATATATATATATATATATATATATATATATTTGTGTATATATATATGATTTGGAGTTTTTGAATTTTTAAAATTCAAGGAAGAGAGTATAGAGGGACTTTAAAGGAGGATTTGGATTTCCAAAATTTGGAAATTGGCCCTGGATTTGTGAAGAGATTGAAGAGTTGATTTTTCTTGGGAGAATTACAATAAAGAACATTTTTATTGGAGGACTTTGGGAGGGAAATTTGAATTACAAAATTCAAATTCAAGAATTTTTGGATCGGAACTTTGGTTGGGGAATCTTGGGAGAAATTTCTGAGTTTCAAGGAGGGAATTAATTGAGATCTGGGCACTTAGTCCTTAATTACACATAAAAATCTGAGTTTTTGAAAGTAGGGTTTTATAAAAATCTGATTTTTCGGGGCGTTACAAGCCTACCCCCCTTAAAAAGAATCTCAACCCCAAGATTCGAGATAAGGGGAACGACGCGGCTACTAGGTCAACCTAAGTTAACTTCAGGGCACAAAACTCCGAGCTTTGTCCTTCGGGTCTTGACAAAAGCTTCATAGTCTTCATGTATTCATGTCAGGCTTTTGCTTAGCATGCCATGTCATCCTACGGATATGCCTACTCTGGTGGGTCCTGATCTTCTGGTCGTTCATCTACGGCTTCAGTGCTCGGGTCATCTTGTATTTCTTCCGCATCTATGTGGTTTAGACAAGACTTCTTGAAGGCAGGCGAAGTATGTGACACTGATCCACTACTTTGCGGATTGACGCTCTTGGGACCGAACATACGTACTCCGTTACTTCCCACATAGGACTGAATTGTCTTTATATTGCCTTGGCCTTGAGGGCATTGCCGAGAATAATGTCCCATTTGGTGGCAGTTGTAACACTCGACTTCGGCTATGTTTCTAGTCTGTATGGTGGGTGCCGTGGAGTTACTTCCTCCACTATTACCACTTCTAGTACCGGTCGACTGTTGTGTTGGTTTACGAATAGGCGAACGAGGGGTGAAACCAGTGGTAGGAGTATATGGAGTTGTGCCTCGATTAATTTGTCCCGGTGGGTTGGTCCTTCGATGGAATCCATCTTTTTGTTAAAAACTTAACTGTGAGGCTCTTCATTTCCTTATATCCATTATTTCCTTGTCAGCCTCTTCTACCAGTAAGGCTTTATTAATCATGTGTTGAAATGTCAGGAAGTTGTGTGTGATCAGCTGAAGTCGGAGATCAACATTTATTCCCTTCAGAAATTTATGTATCTCCTGTCCGTATTTACTTCTTCAGGGGCGTATCGAGCCAATATGTGGAAGTGACTCAAGTACTCGTTGATATTGTTATGTCCTTGCCTGAGGTTGTTGAATTCCTCTTTTTTCATATCAATTATACTCTTAGGGACATAGGATGCTCAAAAAGCTTCTGCAAATTCTCTCCATTCGATGGTTGCAACATCTTCGTGTGCAACACAATAATTTTCCCACCATTCTGCGGCTGGCCGTCTTAACTGATGAGCCGCAAAGAGTGTTTTCTCTATTGGGGTACACTGTACCAGGTTTAATTTTCTTTCCACATCCTTAAGCCAATTGTCTGCTTCAACAGGTTCGATCGTGTGGGAGAATTCTAGTGGATGGGATCTGAGAAAGTCTATCAGCTTGGATCTTCCATTGGCTTGGGTAGGTTAGGCTTGTTGTGGTTGCATTTGTCCTTGTTGTAATTGTGCTAGGGTTTGGGCTATTCCTTGTAGTATCTAGGTTTGCATAGCCATAAGTTGTTGGAGGTTCATGGGAAGTGGTGGAGGTGGAGGTAACTCTGATTGGTTTACTGTTGCATTCTGGTTGACAGGTTCATTGGCGGCTTCATGTCCATTATCAGCTACATGATCAACATTTTGATTCTCCTCGTGGATATGCCTGACTTCTTGAGCAGGGTTTTCCTTGTATCCATATTGGTTAGGGGCACAGGCATGACGAGCCATTCTAACCCCAAAAAAGATCAAGGTAAGAGGGAAATACTAGGAAAAGATAGAACAGAAGAGAAGAAAAAGAAATCTATACCCAAAAATCCTTTCGCAAATGGAAAGACCAAACTAGGTGTGGCCAAGTCCAAGACTAGAACACACCCTGCAAGAACGGACTTACCAAACATTACACACTCACGCATTATCTTCGAAAAACTCCTAATGAGTTGACAATGATTTTCTAAGGCCAGACTCTTCTTGATTCCTTTAGCTCATCCTGCTTCGAGTGACGCGGAGATTTCTTGTCTTCAGGCAAGAAAGGGGGGGAGTATCTAAGTTCTATGATTTTGAGGGGAGAAGAGGTAGAAAACTCCTTTTCGCAATTAGAGTAAGAGAAGAGAGTAGAAAATTTTCGCAAATATTCTATATAATTGAATATATTGTCCTTAGGGGCATCCTATGAGAGAAGGGGTTTTGTTCCTAAACCAAACCTATGCTCGATACCACCTCTATAACACCCCCACCCTGGCACCACCTACAGTGACACCAGAGAGGGAGCATCGAAGGAGATCGACGTGAACCGACTTCACGGAACCGCTTGCCGGTACAGTCCTAGGAAACCTTGCTGGTACCCACAGTCAACCGAGATGTACCATAGCGACTAACTAAATAAAATATTTATTATATTATACCTTTATAAGTTGCAACTTCGGGCAAGCCCTGAGCAGCAACCTTCAACCAGAACAGCAGCAGCGGAATGACAGCGCAGTGAGAACCCAATCCACAAGCAACGGCTCGGGACTAGGAAAGAAACCATAATCTTCACTTCAACTTCTCTCTTCCTGAAGGAGGGGAAATGGAGATAGATTGAGTACATACATACTCAGCAAATCACAGAAAAAGTGAGTTATATAGGCCACCAAGGAAGGTTGGGGTTTATTTCACAAACATTTTATTTTAAAACATTTTCCAAAACTCTAGGTGTGGGTTGATCCATGTGTAACTAGAAAGAGGCTCTCACCTCAATCCTATCCGCGAATTGCTTTACAATAACTCAAGCGGATGAACAAATTTTAATTGATTGAAGTTTCTAGTCTAGTCTACCGCCTGTCGGACCATGACAGTGGTTTAGTGTATATCATCTATTAGTTTATTTTCACTTTAGTCCTCCTCAGGACAAAACCTTATCTCATATTTCCTCTATTATTTTCCTTTCACTTTTGTTCTTTCCACGACCTCATTCATCTCATCATCTCATCTTTGGCTCCCAGAGCCATCTTATCACCAACACACTGCTTCCACTCGGGAAGCCTATACTATGATGCCATCTGACATTCCAATCCACAGGACCGTTTCAGACCACGTAATGGTCATCCATCGGCCGTCCTGGCCAATTCTGGTAACGGTTCCCAACCACAAATATGCTTCATAAACCTTTTATGAAACCAAAGCTACGCTAGAGGAATCACTTCACATCACCCATGACTGTGGGTACGGCTGTTTGAATAGTTCAAATCTCTGCAAAGGTATACGCTTTCCCCACACGCCGCGAGCTTACTCCCTTATTGGCCAAGCAGGGGAGGTTTGCAACAAGGCCTTTCAGGAGCCATCCCAGGGTACCTCATACTCGATAGATGGGCCAAACTCAATCGAGCATTTGGCTTGCAATTTACTCCAAACTCCTATACCAAGTACTGGGCAAACTTCCCTTTCATGCTCTACTCAGGAATCCGAAGATACCCCCAAACACCTTATCCCAGCGTTCCACATCTATTGGCATGCGAGGTAGCCCTGTTCCAGCTGAATACTTGGCTAGGGGTGTCCCATACGGCCCGTGTGGTCACACTGTATTATGGTCAGTGCAATTCCCAAGGAATCGGTCCTTATATGCGAATACAAAGCATCCCTGCCTAGGCGATCACTTTGCATCGTGGGTTTTCACAAAACATTCTTTATTTCACAAACGTACCGACATCGCAAGTTGGATTAAAAGATTTTATAAACCCTGGTTTTCCCATTTCTACAACACAGGTGATTTGGGTGAATCCGTTGGTACCCATGCTCATAGAGCACGGATGCCGAGGTAACACTGAGGTAGAGCGACAAGGAATAGGATTTTTCAAGCCTACGGGTTGTTGCAACTACTAGGTAGGTCCGTTGGTTTGTCGCGCGAACAGAGGCCAAATCAATTTAACGTGCGCACTAAAATGCATTTTGGCAAACAATAATATTTTATGAACTAGGAGCAATATGTTCAAAGGATGACTTGCCTCTGCCTTCGTCTTCAAAATCCTCGAAATCCGGCGTCCGAAAGAATTTCTATCATTGTCAACTGCGTGTAACGAGAAAAAAAGACACAAAATGCTAGAAATAAAATACTATTATTAATAACTAATAGTGACATGAGGTAAATCTCAATTTTAGAAAAATTTTGAGACTTGAACGGGGTCGATCGGAGTTACGGTTGAAAAGATTTGAATTTTTGATGTTTAAAGGAATTTTCTGGAATTAAAAAGGAATTATTTAGTCTGGAAAAGGAATATTTGTCACGCCCAGAAATTTAGCCAATTTCTAGACTATTTTGTGTATTAAAATCCCTGTCCAGGAATCAAACCAGGGTACACAAAATGACAAATCAATAAACAGATCCAAACGTAAGCGAAGCGTAAATACTTACAGAAGAGGCACTTAGTCCTCACACGGAAGAAAACAGCAACGGAAAGACGAAACTAGCGTGACTTCAGCTCCACACCACAGGCAAGCTCAACTGGGGTATAAGCCAAGGTCTTCTAAACTCAACTACGACACGAACGGTCTTCACTTCTAAAAAGGGGGACATAGCAAGACTGAGTACTACCCACCGTACTCAGCAAGCCACACCAATGATGCATTTGTGCACAGGATTTCAAAGGGAGGCTGGTGGCTCATTTGCGTAAAAGCAGTTGTAAATGGTGGTAGTGATAAAATAGGTAAAAACATTGGTTATATTAATGAGTATTAATCCATCACTGGGCAACGCTACACCACGTTGATCAGGCCTAAACCATCCACCTGAACTATACCAGTTCTATTAAGTCAAGTTAATTAAGGGTGAGACTAATCACGGTGAGTCTTGGCCAACCGCCCATGTCCGCGGGTGCGGCTATTCGAATAGATTTACTCTAATCAGAGGTATACAACTGTACCCACAAGACACAGCCCCACATACGTTCCCGTGTGCCGGTGCATCACCACGATATCCCGTGAGAGGCTATGACAGGACCATTCACGCAACCTCTCCCTAACCATCCACACCATACTGAGGTTGCACCTGTCGACAGGGCATACCATTTTGGCCAGGCTACCCCCCTTGCGCCACAATGGATCCGAAAGCCGATCAACCCTACCCCGGGCCAACCCAACTCCATCACGCCCAACCTCATCTTCGGTGCCTAGGAGAGGGAGAAGAGACGCTATAAGCCCAGCTGTTGCCCACGCTGGCTTGTGAAAAGTATGAGTATTTGCCCAAGGGGGTCTCGTGAACCGGTCCTTAATTGCCATGGGGTGTGACATGCAAAACCAATGCACCCACAACCCACCCTTGGATCACATTTTAGTTGATTAGTTATGACCAATCACCATGGTCAAACATCTCGAGCACGCGGCTCATAAGGTTACCAAATATAGAAATAATGTGATTATCCCTTCTGTGATCTAGTGGTACTAAGCATGGCTAAGCAGGTCCTATCTCTAGCCAAGTCATCCAATGAGACCTAAGCTAGTCACATTATCACCCAAGGTTATCAAGGAATGGATAACAAATAAACAGAGTCTCAAGCAAGCGGATAGGTTGTCCCATATTCTATGTAATTGGCAAAACATGCAATTTATTTATAAATCATAAAATGTTTCGCAAAGTAGGTTCAACATGCTCAAGGATGAATGTGTGACTTGCCTTGCAACAAAAAGTCTTCGATTGCTCTTCCGAACTCTTCCGTAGACTCCGCGGTCCTCCGAAACGGCGATTATACATGACTACACGTAAAACGATAAAAACCCTAAGAAACTCCAAATAAATAGTACATAAAAATTACATAAACAAGTAAAGCATGATTTTAGATGAATTTATCAAGAAGAACGGGTCGAATCGGAGTTCGGACGGAAAAGATATGGCTTCCGGAATATCGAATTCAGAATAAATCCAAAAAGAATTGGAAAAGAATATTCTCTCGGAATTAAATTAAAAGAATTATTTTTGAATAGATAAATGAGTGGAACCCACTGTCAAGGACACAGATCCTGTGGACTAGGTCCATGGATCGAGGGAAAAGGTGAGGTGGTGGACTGGAGTGATGTGTCTGCCTCGTAGACAAAGAAACAACGTCGCTACTGAGGTGGATGCCGATGTGGCACGAAAGGTGAGATGACGATGAGGTGGATCGATGACGAGGAAAATAGGGCTGAGGTGGCAGACGAGATGGACTGGCTAGGACTGACGTGGCATCGGATTTAGACATGTGGATCCAACGGTGGAGACTCAACCTGGACAATCTGTTGGTGGCGATCGGCTTGGTATTTTATGTGGATCGGTTGGCCCGAATTAGGTCTCGAAGGATCAACGACCGGGATGGCTTGAAGACATATACGCCGGGGTCACAGGAGAGGGGGAGACGCCGGGGTCCATGCACCACTGGCACGCTGAGGGACCAAAACGAGCTCGGCCATCCAAGGCGCAGCATAGGAGACACGCCGGCGCGGCGGCCGGGGAGTCGACGATGGCGGTAGCGATTGACGGTGACACGGTGGCGATGCGTCGGCGAGCCGAGACCGACAAGAGATGGGCAATGCGACGACGACGATGGCATGCAGGCGAGATGACGATGGCTCAGGACGGCGGCGTTCGACAACCAGACGACAGCGGTGCACAGAAAATGGCGCAACCAAGGACTGGGAACAGCGAGCGGCGGCGCCGAGAAGGAGACGATGATGGCGGGACCGACGGCGAGACGGCATGGCAAACCGGCGATGACCAAGATGCACAGAGGTAACGAGGACGACGGCGGACGACGAGGGCGACGTCGGGGAGGAAACAACAGCAGGGGCCGGTGGCACCGGACACAGAGCAGGTGGCAGGCTAGCACAGAGCAGACAGCCGGCTAGAAGCAAAGCAGTGTGGCAGCACGGTGCGTAGGAGAGGAGCAGGCCGAGGCGGCGGTGAAGATGGCAACAATGACCCACGTCGACGTGGTGGCCCTGGCCGACGGTGACGAACGGCGGCGTAGATGGCAGACTAGCGACGGCAGGCGGCGGCGAGAGGCGCAGAGGACGACGACAATGTTGACGACACAGCGACCAGCGGTTGGGGAGCAGGCGACAGCAACGGCAATCCACGGCGCGACGACGGCGTCCAGTGGGGCAGGATGACGTAGCAGAATGGCGGCGATGCGGCTGCAGCACGAAGACTCACCGAGGTCAGCGAGGGTGTAACGACCCGTTTCTTTTCCGGCTAGTCTTCGTTTTCCCGAGCTCCCTTCCTATCCTGTCAGCTGTGCCCCAGTTTTTCTCCCTGGCCAGCCGACTACCTTCTCCCTCGAGCCGAGTAGATTGCTACTCAGTCCTTGTATCCTGCCCCTTCCTTTGTTTTACTCGGACCTCCTTGCTGCCGAGTAAGCACTGTGAAGTGGCCAACTACCTTGTTGAGACCTGTTGTTTCCTTGTCCCCCGAGTTGCACCCGCCCGTTGGACGCCGACTACCGAAGTGGAGAAGAACCAGTCTTCACCTACCCTCAGCACCGCTTGGTGTCGATGTTTTACACCGGCAATAAATATATGGGGCTAGTCGGCGGATGTAAACTCGGTGGATTGCAAAGGAACACAGAGAGATTTTATACTGGTTCAGGCCCTCAATGTGAGGTAATACCCTACGTCCAGTTTATATGTATTCCTTTGAGGATATACGGTGGTGGTTCTGATGAACTTGTGTGCACCTGCCCTCATGGGGCGCCCTGCCTCCCCTTACATACTGGGGGACAGGGTTACAAGGTAGGAGTCCCCATCGGATTACGACTAGGAGATCTCCCCTTAGAGATATAACACACCCGACTAGGACTGTATATTCCTTTCTATACAAGGCGAAGTCTGCCGAATCTAGCTATATCTCTAATTACAAGGCTAGGCCCATCCTCTATCCGAGTGGCCCATATGCTTGTCATGAGGTACCCGGGGCCCATGGCACCCACAGTAGCCCCCGAGACCTTCATAGTTGAGTCACAGCTGATGCCGAGTGCTCATCCTCCACGGTGAAGTCTTCCCGAGTGCATTGCTCCCGAGTACTCTTTGTCTGAGTGCTGCTTCTCCCGAGTCCTGCTTCATGTCAGCTGGCAGCGAGGCTATGAAGGTCTCGATGTAGATGTTGGAATAGTGTGCGCCGAATAGGCGCACCTATTAGGTGTAGCCCCCGACTTTGTGCTTAATTGTGAAAACAATTAAACATGAAGTCAAAGATCTTTAACCTTGAAGTCTTTCCCGAGTAGATTACTACTGGTATATGAGACTCTTCGGTATCATGTCAACCGGAATATGATTTATAGTCTTGCCGAGTAGGGAACTACTCGTATGTAGGACTCTTCGACTTCGTGTCAGTCGGAATGTGTGTTTATAGTCTTGCCGAGTAGGATGCTACTCGTATATGGGACTCTTCAGCGTCATGTCAGCTGGAAAGGGGGTGTTTATAGTCTTTCCCGAGTAATATACTACTCGAAAATTCGACTCGTCAGCTTCATGTCAGCTGGAAAAGGTGTTTATAGTCTTTCCCGAGTGGCGTCCCATTCGGAAGTTAGACTCTTCAGCTCGTCAGCTGGAAGAATGTTTATAGTCTTTCCCGAGTAGTATGCTACTCGAAAGTTAGACTCCTCCGCATCATGTCAGCGGGAATGAGAATTTTATAGTCTCTCCCGAGTAGTGTACTACTCGAAAGTTAGACTCATCCGCGTCATGTCAGCGGGAATGAGAATTTTATAGTCTCTCCCGAGTAGTGTACTACTCGAAAGTTAGACTCATCCGCGTCATGTCGGCTGGAATAATGTTGCCAATGGCAACTGGTGGCCACGCATGTAGGCCGAGTACCACTGTATGAAAAATAAATCCATTACGTGGTTAGGTGTACTCGAGAGAGATACCTGCATCTCCAATTTTAATGAAGACCAGCTTGTGATCCTTGTAAGGATGTATCCTCGAGACCTGGTGGATAAGACAGATACCCAAACATATATGTTTAGCAATAAGGCTCTCATGAAGCATATCTGTTTACCTCATCGGTTCCTGTGGGTAGCACCAGCGCTATAATTTCAACTCAGCCTGCGGGCGACCCACATGGAGCATGCTACTGTAGGAACTCATATCTTGGTGGTTGCTACCAAATAAGCCGGCCTGAGCCGACCTATCCGGCATAGCTCTATAGAAGTATCATCCATCGCCTGTCAGGATGAGTTTTTTGGTGTCGATAACCGCAATCAGCCAGAGAAATCCTTATTCGCAAGCCTTTCCGACTTATGTTCTGGATGCAGCCTGGTTGCCACAGGTGCCCGAGCAAGTATGTTGCAGGATCTGCTTGCCCTCCTCAGGTGTGACGCAGTGCATGAGAACTCCGGATGCGCTTTGACGATGTAAGTCTTCTCTGACTTCGGTAAAGCCGGATAAGGTACCCGAACCTAGCATTAGCAGAGGGTTCGGCTGGCGACCCTCATGGGGCGTACCCTATCCGACAGAGTTATAGCCAAGCTAGGTACCCGAACCTTGCATTAGCATAGGATTCGGCTGGCGAC
Source organism: Oryza meyeriana var. granulata (assembly GCA_003991445.1). NCBI lineage: Eukaryota > Viridiplantae > Streptophyta > Magnoliopsida > Poales > Poaceae > Oryza > Oryza meyeriana. Next base: position 78,535 of record RYFJ01003380.1, read on the forward strand.
CCTCATGGGGCGTACCCAACCTGACAGAGCCGTGACCAAATAAGGTACCCGAACCTAGCATTAGCGTAGGATTCGGCTGGCGACCCTCATGGGGCGTACCCTACTTAGCCGAGTAGTACACAGCCCCGACTGGCGCCGGGGGCCGATTGTTAGCTCCCATGGAGCGTAGTCGGGGAAGATGACGTCCCGACTGGCGCAAGTACTCGGTAAGTAGCCCTCATGGAGCATCCCGAGTGTATTTCGGCAGACTTGTCCAGCCCCCGAGCGTAGGAGATAGGCTCGAAGCCCTGAGTTCCTGTCACGCATATCCGGAGCTGGGCCTGCAATATAAAAATATCGGATGAGTAGCATCTGATGATGAAAATAATCACCCAAATAAAATGTATTTTACAATGTATGTAAATACGTGTTCTTCCTCTTTTTGATATTAATTTCCTCGAGTAGTTGACCCCTTACGTTTAAGCACTCTGCCCGACTAGTCATAGCCCCCTAGCGTCGGGAGTTGGCTCATGGCTCTTTCCCAGGCACGCGTTTTGGGTGACTTGAGTTCGTCTTACATGGAGCAGAGTTTCACGGATCGAGATTTATGCTACTCGAGTACTTTTGTAATCATTTAAGAGCAAAAACGGAAAAAAGTAAATGCGCAGCTTATACACCTATTAGGTGTAAGCGGCTGTGGCACTAGCAAGGCCGAGTGAGGAGATGTTTATCAGAAAGCGACTTAGCTGTTCGGTATTTGGGAGTGGGGATGCCATCCTCGTGTTTGAGCTTGTGAGCCCCCGAGCATGTCACTTGTTGTTCTGATAATCCTCAGTTGTTGAAGGTCGAAGGCGGTCGTGACCGACTGCCACAATGGAGCCGTCTGACTTGCGTTTGCGATTTCCAGCTTTAGTTGGGACCGCGTCGTCGGTGTCGTCCCGCTTCTTCTGTCAGGGTGACTTGTTGTCATCGAGGGCCTCGGCAACAGCGTGGGCCGAGTCGGCGTACTTGTTTGCCATGTCGAATAGGGCCTTGACAGAGTTGGGAGGCTTCCGCGTGAATTTGTCGATGAACGAGGTGTCTTTGACTCCTTTTCGAAAGGCGGCGATGACGACCTCATCCTTGATGTTCGGGATTGAGTTCCTCTTCTCAGAAAACCTCTTGATGAAGTCACGAAGAGACTCGTTCTTCCTTTGACGCAACTGATATAGGTCGTACTCAGAAGATGGCCTCTCGTATGTTCCCTGGAAGTTGGTGATGAACCGTTCCCGGAGTTCTCCCCAAGAGCCGATTGATCGCTTTGGGAGTCCTGTTAGCCATGTCCTCGCTGAGTCGGCTAGAGCAACTGGGAGGTAGTTAGCCATGACTTTGTGATTTCCCCCAGCTGCTCGGATCGCCAGAGTGTAGACCGTGAGCCAGGACTCGGGATTGGTCTTGCCATCGTATTTGTTGATGCCTGTAGGCTTAAAACCGACTGGCCAGTCGACCTGTTGTAGCTCCTGGGTGAAGGCTGGTATGCCTCCGTCTTCATGTGGACTCCGACCCCGACTACTGCGGCGAAACCGCTCGTGGTGGAGGCCGAAATGCTCGTTCTCGTCTTCCAGTTGGCGCTGCCCGTCTTCTTCTCGTTCGCGGCGCCGAGCATTGGTGTCCTGCCGAAGATCACGCCATAGTTGGCCTCGGAGATCCCGGTTGTCCCGACGGTCACTTCGACATTGCCGGTTGTGGTTTGGGTTGCCGAGTGACGTTTGGCGTGACTCCGTGTGCAGTCGACTAGAGCCGGCCACTCGGCGTCGCTTTGAGGTAGACGAGACTGCCATTGGGGATGCCGACCGGTTGGTCGGTATGAGGGTATCTCCCGACTGTTGGTGCTGCTGACATGCAGCAGCGGTAAGCATGGCTTTTATCCTTGCGATCGTCGGGGTGGCCTGGTGATCAGGCCCAAGTTGGAGCGTGTCCAGTAGGGTTGCGGCGGCCACGATGTTCTGTTGTGGCGCGACGAAGACGTCGTGGTCACCGACTTTTGTTTGGAGGGTTTGTTGCTGAGCGGTTCGCCAGCCCTGCGTAGGCGTCATTGCGGGCGTGCAGGCGTCTTGTTTCTTCCTCCTGTTGTTCTCGCAGACGGCAGGCCTCCTCCTCTTGTTGTTCGTGTAGTCGGCGTGATTCTGAATAGGAGTAGAGCCTTTGGATGCCATGAAGATTTCTCGTGGCGGGGAGAAGCTTGCGAGCTGCTATCCGACTTAGAGTCGTAGTCCGACTGGAAGTCAGAGTCCGACTTCGAGTCGAAGTCGGGATGGTTGATGGGGATGAGTGTAACTCCGACTCCTAGATCCGATCTCGAGCGGCTCGGAGCGTATCCGAGTCGAAACTCCAGGAGATGGGTTTGCCGCGTCGGATGTAGATTGTAGATATCCGCGGCGTCGCCGAGTCCAAACGGGAAGTTGACGATCTCTTCCCTTCTCGGCCCGATCTCGGCCGGCTCAGAACGAGTCCGAGTCGAAACTGGAAGGAAGAGTTGTCCCTGGACTCGGGCGTATTGGAGATCGCCGCAGCATGTCGTCGAAGATTGCCGCAGCGTCGTATGGGCCGACTGGCGCGGAGTCAGCTGGTTCCTCGACCGTTGGATCGGGTCGTGTCGGCCTGGTGAGATTGCCGATCTGGTCAGCGACGAAGTCGAGGCTTCTGAATGCGATTGTATCTCCGGGGGAGAGTTTGCCGCCGACGACTTCGGTTGCTGGATCCATCGAGCTTGTAGATGTAGATCGCGCCGAAGCCCCTACCTGGCGCGCCAACTGTCGATGTTTTACACCGGCAATAAATATATGGGGCTAGTCGGCGGATGTAAACTCGGTGGATTGCAAAGGAACACAGAGAGATTTTATACTGGTTCAGGCCCTCAATGTGAGGTAATACCCTACGTCCAGTTTATATGTATTCCTTTGAGGATATACGGTGGTGGTTCTGATGAACTTGTGTGCACCTGCCCTCATGGGGCGCCCTGCCTCCCCTTATATACTGGGGGACAGGGTTACAAGGTAGGAGTCCCCATCGGATTACGACTAGGAGATCTCCCCTTAGAGATATAACACACCCGACTAGGACTGTATATTCCTTTCTATACAAGGCGAAGTCTGCCGAATCTAGCTATATCTCTAATTACAAGGCTAGGCCCATCCTCTATCCGAGTGGCCCATATGCTTGTCATGAGGTACCTGGGGCCCATGGCACCCACACTTGGACCGATGGATAATAACCTGCTGCATCGCTTGGACCAGTGGTCAGTCCGAAGCCCTGTCAAGTGAGATTTCTCCAATCTGTCCTAGCCTTGACCTTAATGTCTCCTCGCAGCTACAGTGTCTGCCAACTCCTCTGACCAGTTGGACTCCAAGGTCACTCCCTGTCAAATCCTTTGTCAGTTCACTTTGACTTTTTCTCCCTACCCGTTGCCCAGCTCCACCATGCCTCACTCTTGCACGCCGGCTATATATTGAACCCTCCATGCTCCTTCTTCCTTTGTTTTGCAAACCGGCCAGCTCCAGCTCTGCTGAGTTCTTGTTCTTCTCTCAAGCTTTGGAGCTCTGTCGCCTGGTTCGCAAGCCTGGTTCAGCCGACTGCCACTTTTTTTTTCTGCAGCTGACTACTTCTTGATCCTTTTCTTGGTGTTTTAACCCTCCTGCTTATCAGTGTTTCTTTCTGCTTGTTCAGAGCCTGAACCGGTGGACGATCCAGAAGCCGCCTTCGCCGAAGAAGACCCCTCCTTAGAACAAGGCAAGCCTCTTTGATCATATTGTTTCCCATATATGCAAAACTATGTTGTTTGGAAAATATATGCATGTTTAGTTTACACCTTTTTAAACTGTTGGCCTCGGTTTGCAAGCGCAACCGATGGACCTACCCAGTAGTAGCACTTATTTGGTAGGATGTTGGTATAATTCTTCCTTGAGAGCCCCACAAATGGCACGCTAGCATCCTATCTGAGGATACGATGCCGAGTAGAATGGCTTAGCTCTGCAACGTTGTTTGTCGTTGGGAAAAACATTGGGTTTTACTAAACTGATTGAAAAACCCGGTACTCTGTGTATCGGCATGTTTGCGAAACAAATAAAGTTGTGAAAATCTTGATATACAGAGACAGTGCCTGTGTGGCTTGGCTATGTACTATCATTAAGGACCGTTTCCTTTGGGGATTCCATCCGAGCATCTTACAGTGCGACCAGACGGGTATTATGGGATGCCCCTGGCCGAGTAAATAGTAGGTTTAGGGAAGTTCAGTGCCGACCACTGAATCCTGTGTGGATCTTTCGGCTGGCATTGGATGACTCTAGACTGGCTATGGAAATAGCCTTGTCACGAATTTCTGGGTACCGGCCAGTACTCGGTGTAATTTTCGGGTCGGATGGGTAAAGCGCACACCCTCTGCAGAGTTTAGCAGAACTGTTCGAACAGCCGTGCCCACGGTTAAGGGCGATGCAAGGTGATTCCCATAGCGTAGATTTGTTTGCCAGTGATTTGTGAAAGTGTTTGATGGAAAGGGAACCGTGACCAGAGTTGCCGAGTGAGCAAACGGAAGGCCTGTGTGGCCAGAAACGGATCTGTGTGATCCGAGGTGTTAAGCACCATAATCAAGTGAATGAAAAGTAAACAGGGTGAAGATCATGCTCCCGGGTTGTAGCCAGGGCAGCGAACTTAAGCCCCCGGGTTGTAGCCAGGGCGGCAGTTGTACAGATGTCTTCGGGTTGTAACCAGAAGACGGATTGATCAAGCTCCCGGGTTGTAGCCAGGGCAGCAAGTTGATCAAGTTGTGCTCCCGGGTTGTAGCCAGGGAAGCCACTTTAGCTAGCTGGTTGTAGCCAGCGTAGCGGGCATTAAGTGCCACAGCTGAGATTTGGTTGTAGCCGAGTCTCAGTGTCAACGAGTGGTTGTAGCTACTCGGGAGATACAAGACCAGCAAATGCGAAGTAAAAGATGATAAGAACATGTATGATTATGCTTGATTCATTAAGTGGTGAGTTGTTGAAAAGCAACTTGCGGAATGGATCGAGGCGTGAGCCTCTTTCCGATAACTAAAATTTGAGTTCACTAGTGTTTGTAAAGAAAAGAGTTTCTAAAGACAATTTTCGCAAATAAACCCTTAGCCTTTCTGTCTGACCGTCATGGCATCTTTTCCCGGCTTGCTGAGTACGAAAGTACTCACCTTGTTCATATATATGTATAGTAGGTTTTGGAGAAGAAGACGAAGATCCGACTGCTGCCGAGTTCCTCCAAGACCAGGCCGACTACGAAGACTTCTGAAGGTTTCGAGCCTAGTTCCCAACCGAGCCTGTGGTGTAGTTTTTGTCCAGCTTCCGCCCTGTTTTGCTGTTTTCGCTAGTTTACCTGTTGATTATTTTGCCCATCCCGGGTTTGTCCTGGATGGATCTCCTTGTATATATATATGTGTACTCTGTTATGTATTTATTGTAACTCTGAGTTATATCATTGTTGTGCGTACCCGACTACTGATCCTGGGATCGGGTGCCGTATGCACATGGTGGCCTTCCACCTAGTCGGGGAGGCGTCACAGAGGGGCGGCAACGTCCGGTGGTGTGCGGAGAGGATGAGACCGAACGGCGGTTTCCTAAGCTGAGAAGCGTCGGAGAGGGAAGGAATGGGGCGTCGATGGGATGAGGACCAGGCACTCACCCGCGGCGGGGAGACGACGTTGGCGACGACCCAACAGCGGCATCGGCGCGGCGGTGGTGGCTAGAACAGAGGGGAACGGGGCGGCGCATGGCGTGGCGGCGCGTGCAAGAGATGGGGCGGCTCGGCGGGTGGCCCTAGATGGCGGCAGCATGGCGGCGGCGATGCCAGGAGAGGAGCGGCGACGCTGGATGCGGCGGTGGCGATGTCGGTGAGGTGGTCCAGGCGGCGGCGGCTTCGAGCGGGGGAGCAGAAGAGGCGGCGGTGCTAGGCAGGGCTAGGGCTCACGAGGGGGTAGAGCGCGGCGCCGCTATTTAAAGGAGGGAGGAGATGAGCTAGGGCACAGCCCGGGCGGCGGCGATGCGTGCCGAGAAACGCAGCAGGCGTGGGAGCGTGGTGGCACGGACCAAGCGGCCATGGCGGTTGCACGGCCGGAGGCCGGGGCGGCGTGGGCCGAGCCCGGAGAGGAGCACAGCCAGGGGGGCGTAGCCCAGGGCAGCCGGGCCAGGCCCCTGACTCCATCGGGAGAAACAAAGAGAGAGAAGGAGCCTGGGGAAGAAGATGAATAGGAGAGGGAATAAAGGAGAAAAGAAAAAGGAGAAAGGAAGGGAAAAGAGAAAAGAGAGAGAAAGAAAAAGAAAGAAATGGAGGGGATTTTTTGAAAAATTTTGTAAATTTCGAATTTGAATTTTAGAATTTCAAGAAGTATTAGGAATATCAGAAATTGGGAAATTGTTCGAAATTTTGGAGGGTCGCGAACGTTGGCGTATATATATATGGAAAATCGAAAATGTCGAAACACTTTTGGAAAACGAAATATTTCTTTGGAATCGAGGAGATTCAACGAAATTTTTGGAACCCTCCAAGTATAAGAATATATTGGGAATTTCTAGAATATTGTAAGGAGTTAGCAGGAATATTCCGAAATCAGGAAAAATTGGGAATATTTACGGAATCAGGAACTTGGGGAAAAATGGAGGGTATTTCGCGTCGACCGAGAAATTAGTATATTCGAGGAATATATTTCACGGAGTTTAGGAAACGGAATAAATGAACTTCCAAAATATGGGAAATATTTTGGGAGTTGAGAACGGGGGAATGTTAGTATAAATCTTGCATGTCTAACATTAGCTAATTTGTTATACTTTGGATTCCTTTGTGCATGAGCATGAGCTCCGATCTGTGGAAGCCGTGCGTGTAGAGATATGCGCGAGAATAGCTCGCTGCACTGACCGAGCAAGCAACGGACGAGAGCACATCGTGGAGTCGTGGGGATGAACGCGACGATATCGCGATGTGGAGCACTCCGATGCATTTTTTCTGTTTTGCATGTTGCATGTTTTCTGCACAATAAAAGGAGAAGAAAACCACCGAAAAGCTGCAGCTTCATCGCAGCACAAACACTCGTGTACTCTGTTTTCGGATCAACTACAGTGCCCGTGTGCGTAGTGTTCGTCTGAGTTATTGCCAACGATCTGTTGGGGTTTCCTGACAATTGGTATCAGAGCCATGTCGGCTCCCGCATCTGGTAGTTCAAGCTCGCCTCAGAGGAGGCAACGCAGGCGCTCGCCCTCACGCGGACGACCTCGACATCGCGGCGATGGTGGACGCGAGGTTGTTGTCCAGCGTGTGCTCAAGGAGGTTGGCGGAGCGGCTTCCTACCCGATGCTGACCAAGACGAACTACAACGATTGGTCCCTGTTGATGAAGATCAAGCTGCAGGCACGGTGCCTGTGGGACGCCATCGACCCGGGCGACGTCGAGCTCCATGAAGACCGAATGGCGCTGGATGCCATTTGCAGTGCAGTCCCGCCGGAGATGATCTCCACACTGGCGACCAAAGAGTCGGCGAAGGAGGCGTGGGACTGCATCAAGACTCTCCGAGTAGGTGATGATCGCATCCGCAAGGCGAGCGCTCAGAAGGTGCGCGCGGAGTACGAGTCAATCGCCTTCCGCGACGGCGAAACAGTGGAGGACTTCGCCATGAGGCTCACGGTGGTCGTCAACCAGCTTGCCACCCTCGGCGACCCAGAACCTGCCGACAAAGTAGTCGAGAAATATCTTCGTGTCGCTCGCCCCAGGTTCACTCAACTCATCCTCTCCATCGAAACATTACTTGACATCTCCACACTCTCGCTCGAGGAAGTCACAGGCAGACTTAAGGCGGCAGAGGATTCGGTGCAGTCCTCGGCATCATCTTCCCTGAGTACTGGAGGCAAGCTGTACTTAACAGAGGAGGAATGGCTCGAGCGCCACAAGAAGAAGGAGCAGGAGGCGCGGCGCAACAATGGTGGAGCGAACAACCGCGGCAAGCGCCGCGGTGGGCGAGGCCGCAACGGGCGGGCGGGCGGCGGGACCTCGGACGGATCAAACTCCGGGCAAGCCCGAAAGGGCGACAAGTGCCGCAATTGCGGCAAGCTCGGCCATTGGGCTAGAGATTGCCGAAGCAAGTCCAAGCGGGAGGAGCAGGTTCATGTGGTCCAAGATGACGAGCCCACACTCATGCTGCTCACGGGCGGCTGTGTCGACGAAATTGACATGAACCGGCGCACCGGTCAGACCGCGTTCGCGTCCGGGCCCTCGCCCACGCCCGTGCCCGAGGCCTTCCCCGCGCCCGCGCCCGCGCCTGCGCCTGCGCCCGTGCACGGGCCCTTCCCCGCGCTCGGGCCCTCGCCGGCTCCCGTGCCCGGGGCCTTCCCCGCGCCCGCGCCCGCGCCCGGGCCCTCGCCGGCGCCCGTGCCCGAGGCCTTCCCCGCGCATGCGCCTGCGCCCGTGCCCGGGCCCTCGCCCGCGCCCGGGTCAGCACCACCGGCGCCGCGCACGCCGTTGGACACCGTCGAACTGGTGGAGAAGAAAGTGTTCGCGGCACTGGATGATGCCGCGGAACGCGATCCCCGAAGTTGGATCATCGACTCCGGCGCGTCCAACCACATGACTGGTTGCAAGATGGCCTTCTCCGACCTCGACACCAAGATCACCGGCAATGTTCGGCTCGGCGACGGCTCGATCGTCCGTATCGAGGGCCGTGGAACGGTGCTGTTTACCTGCAAGAATGGGGAGCACCGTACCCTCAGCAACACCTACTACCTCCCGCGACTCGCCGCCAACATCATAAGCGTGGCCAACTGGATGAGGCGGTCTCGAGTGTGCACGTAAAACATGGCGTGATGCGCATGTGGGATGAGCAGGGCCGACTGCTTGCCCGCATTCCCGACGCCCTGGCCGCTCTACGTGCTCGACGTCGAACTCGCACGGCCGATCTGCCTGACGGCGCGTGCTGGAGAGGATGCGTGGCGTTGGCACGCCCGCTTTGGCCACATCAACTTCACCGCGCTGCGCAAGATGGGACGAGAAGCACTCGTGCGTGGCCTACCGACCCTGTCGCAGGTCGAACAAGTGTGTGAGGCGTGCCTCGCCGGCAAGCATCGACGAGCTCCGTTCCCACAGCACTCTCTGCACCGCGCCACCGAGCCACTCGCGCTGATCCACGGCGATCTCTGCGGGCCAATTACGCCGGCGACGCCCAGCGGCAACCGCTACTTTCTCCTCCTCGTCGACGACTATAGCCGCTACATGTGGCTGACACTTCTCGCCACCAAGGACGCCGCACCGACTGCTATCAAGCGTGTGCAAGCGGCGGCGGAAAGGAAGAGCGGGCACAAGCTGCGCGCGCTTCGCACAGACCGCGGAGGAGAATTCACCGTCGGTCACTTCAACGAGTACTGCGCCGAGCTCGGGTTGCGGCGCGAACTGACGGCCCCCTACTCGCCGCAGCAGAACGGCGTAGTCGAGCGCCGGAACCAGTCGGTGGTGGGCACGGCTAGGAGCATGCTCAAAGCAAAAGGTCTCCCAGGTATGTTTTGGGGGGAGGCGGTGAACACGGCTGTGTATTTATTGAACAGGTCGTCGTCCAAGAGCATCGGCGGCAAGACTCCATATGAGCTCTAGAACGGCGTTCCGCCGGCCGTCCACCACCTGCGCACGTTCGGATGCGTGGCGCATGTGAAGGTGACCTCACCGAACGCGAAGAAGCTCGACGACAGGAGCCGGCCCATGATCTTCGTCGGGTACGAGCCCGGCTCGAAGGCGTACCGTGCTTACGATCCTGTCACGCGGCGCGTCCACATCTCCCGCGACATCATCTTCGACGAAGAAGCCCAGTGGAAGTGGGACGACAGGGCGATCATGGGCGACGACACCGACTTCACCATCGAGTACACCTCCGTGTACCACCCGGATAGGGCGAGCTCGGCGCCCTCGGCGCAACCAGATATCCAGGACCGGGAAGCGCCAGCGTCGCCACACATGCCGGCATCAAGCTCGACGCCACTGACATTTTCGCCAAGGGCCAAAGCGCCACCGGTGGAATTCGTGACGCCCCCACCTGCGGCAGAGGAGGATCTCGACGTCGATGCCGACAACGCTCCTCTCCGGTTCCGCCACATCGACAACGTTCTCGGGCCCGGGGCGACTACACCGCCGGGGCTAGCTACCCGGGATCTCGGGCTGGCTACCGGAGGGCCCGGGATGCTTAGGGGGCCCGGGATGGCTACCCGGGAGCTCGGGATGGCTCTCGGAGGGCCCGGTCTGGCTACCGAGGGGCCCGAGGCGACTACATCGCCGGGGCTGGCTTCCTGGGAGACCGGGCCGACTACACCGCCACCGCCGGGGCTCGCTACCCGGGAGCTGAGCGAAGACCTGCTAGCGGTAACAGCAGAGGAGCCGTCCTCGTTCGCCGAAGCAGAGCAACACCGTTGCTGGCGACAGGCGATGCTAGAGGAGATGCAGTCGATCGAGGCGAACAGGACCTGGCGGCTCGTCGATCCTCCACCGCGCCAACACCCAATTGGGCTCAAGTGGGTATTCAAGACAAAGAAGGACACCTCTGGGAACATCACCAAGTACAAGGCACGCCTCGTCACGAAGGGTTACGTGCAACGACAAGGGATCGACTTCGATGAGGTCTTCGCACCGGTGGCGCGGCTCGAGTCCGTCCGCTTGTTGCTGGCACACGCGGCGTGCGAGGGCTGGGCTGTCCACCATATGGACGTGAAGTCCGCCTTCCTCAACGGCGAACTCGAAGAGGAAGTCTACGTTGTGCAGCCACCGGGATTTGTCGTCGACGGCCAAGAACACAAGGTACTGCGCCTCGACAAGGCGCTCTACGGGCTTCGACAGGCACCGCGCGCGTGGTACGCCAAGCTCGACGTGTCGCTGCTGTCACTTGGCTTTCACCGTAGCGCCTCTGAACACGCCGTGTACATGCGAGGCACGGGCGTGCATCGTCTGGTGGTCGGCGTATACGTCGACGATCTTATCATCACCGGCGGCAACTCCGACGAGCTCAAGCAGTTCAAGGAGGATATGAAGGGGACGTTCCAGATGAGCGACTTAGGTCTGTTGAAGTACTACCTCGGACTGGAAGTGAAGCAGACCGGAGATGGCATCACTTTGAGTCAGCGCGCCTATGCCCAGAAGATACTGGAGGTGGCTGGCATGGCCGGGAGCAATTCCAGTCTCACCCCCATGGAATCACACCTAAAGCTCAGCAAATTGAGCACTTCCCCTGCTGTTGATGCTACTGATTATAGGCGGATCGTGGGGTCCTTGCGCTATCTGGTGAACACGAGACCGGATTTGGCATACTCGGTGGGCTACGTCAGCAGGTTCATGGAGAAACCCACCACCGAGCACTTGGCGGCCGTGAAACGGGTGCTCCGCTACATCGCCGGCACCATCGACTATGGCTGCTACTACCAGAGGAAGAAGAAAGCTGCTCATCTTGTCGGCTATAGTGACAGCGACCTCGCCGGCGATCTCGACACTCGCAAGAGCACCTCCGGTATCTTCTTCTTCCTCGGCAACAACTTGATCACCTGGCAATCGCAGAAACAAAAGGTGGTAGCCTTGTCGTCCTGCGAAGCCGAGTACGTTGCGGCGACAACTGCTACTTGCCAAGGTGTGTGGCTGGCGCGTCTTCTCGCAGAACTCCGAGGAGAGGAGACCGACGCCATCACGTTGAAGATTGACAACCAATCCGCGATCATGCTCAGTAAGAACCCTGTCTTCCACGATCGCAGTAAGCATATTGACACTAGATACCATTACATCAGAGAATGCATCGAGGAGGGCAGGGTGAATGTCGAATTCATCGGCACCAATGAGCAGCTGGCGGACATCCTGACGAAGGCACTCGGGCGTGACAGGTTCATTGAGCTTCGCTCCCAGATCGGCCTCGTCGAAATCGATCAATCATGCAAGGTTTAGAGGGAGATTTGTTAGTATAAATCTTGCATGTCTAACATTAGCTAATTTGTTATACTTTGGATTCCTTTGTGCATGAGCATGAGCTCCGATCTGTGGAAGCCGTGCGTGTAGAGATATGCGCGAGAATAGCTCGCTGCACTGACCGAGCAAGCAACGGACGAGAGCACATCGTGGAGTCGTGGGGATGAACGCGACGATATCGCGATGTGGAGCACTCCGATGCATTTTTTCTGTTTTGCATGTTGCATGTTTTCTGCACAATAAAAGGAGAAGAAAACCACCGAAAAGCTGCAGCTTCATCGCAGCACAAACACTCGTGTACTCTGTTTTCGGATCAACTACAGTGCCCGTGTGCGTAGTGTTCGTCTGAGTTATTGCCAGAGATCTGTTGGGGTTTCCTGACAGGGAAGGGGGAGGCCGACCGGAGGATCGATGATGCACGGCCTCCGAGGGCGGCCGGTCGATTCCTAGCAACTCTCGGCGTGCAGCCTACGGCGGCAGATGGCGGAGGGGGTGAGGAGATCGACGGGCGGCTCGGATTGGCAAGGGAGCGTGCGACGGCGGCTAGCGGCGAGGAACAAAGGGCAGCGAAGAGAGGATGGCTTGCGGCGGCAGCGGAACGCCGGCGGAGGGGCTCTGCTGTGGGGGGGTTTAGGGCTCAGGTGTTTGCGGTGTCGAGGAGGAGTGGGGAGAAGGAGGGGGTATGCTTACCGAGCAGAGGAAAGGAATCGTGGTGGCGGGTTGCGAGCTCGAGCTCGAGCTCAGATATGCGCGGCGGCGCGGCGGCGGCGAGGGGAAGGGGGGGGGGGGTCCACGGATTTTATAGGGGAAGCCGGCGCTAGGCGACGAGGAAAAAGGTCGGTTGCGCGAGCTCTGAGCACAGCTATGGCGGTGGAGCGGAGCTCAGGGCAGCGGGGCGGCTACGCCATCTGAGGTGCAGCGCGACTTGTGATGGGGGCGCGGAGCATAGCGGCGATGCCTAGGGCGGCGAGCTTGATGGTGGGGAGGCCGAGGCTGTCGGGCAGCGCTGGGCAGGGAGAGCCGTGGCCGGCACGGCGTCTCAGGCATTTGATCAAGCATGCTTCATGCGGTAAGGAACGAAGACGACGACCTGACGTGCGGGCCCTAGCTGGCGGCGGCGCGGGCTGAGGTGCGGGAAGGGACGGCCGCTGACTTGTGGGCCTCGGGCTGGCAGTGAGGTGCGGATGCTGGGGAGCAGGCCTGGTTCGTCAGTACGTGCGTGAGCGAGGGAGGCCGAGGGATGGGCCGTGGGCCGGCTGGAGAGGGAAGAGAGAAGAGAGGAGGCCGAGCAGGCCGAGAGAGAGAGGGACGGCCCAATCCAATAGTAAACTTTTTTTTTCTTAGGATTTTTTAGAGAGGGTTTTTGGGGATTTTGGAGGGTTTTTTATTTTCCAAAATATGGTATGTGAGTTTGCAAAATTCCAGGAATTCAAAACTAGGGCTTCCAGACTTGACTTTATATATATATATATATATATATATATATATATATATATATATATATATATATATATATATATATATATATATATATATGATTAGGAGTTTTTGAATTTTTAAAATTCAAGGAAGAGAGTATAGAGGGACTTTAAAGAAGGATTTGGATTTTCAAAATTTAGAATTACAATAAAGAATTAAAATAAAGAAACTTGAAGAGATTGAAGAGTTGATTTTTCTTGGGAGAATTAAAATAAAGAAAGTTTTTATTGGAGGACTTTCAGAGGGAAAATCGAATTACAAAATTCGAATTCGAGAATTTTTGGATCGGAACTTCGGTTGGAGAATCTGGGGAGAAATTTTGGAGTTTCAAGGAGAGAATTAATTGAGATCTTGGCTCTTAGTCCTTAACTACACACAAAAATCTGAGTTTTTGAATGTAGGGTTTTATAAAATAGTTTTTAACAGCCCGAAAATTCATGACGTTACAGTTAGGTGCCCATATGTGCCACTTGTGTTCGCACTAACCATCGCAAATACCATTGTCAATGATGGTTCCAAACCTGTCACTGATATTTGCGATTATCATTAAAGTTTCTTAAGTGACGGTTCAAAGCGCCACTGATACAGGTTTGGGTAAAACAGTGATTACACATTTCCGGCAGAGATCACCCCAGCTTTAAGCGAAGGATAGTACTCAAGGTTGCAAATTTAGAATGGCAGTTGCACCATTTGCTGCTGAATATGTTGCATGGACTTACAACTTTTGAGCAATTTTTTTTACTAGAAAGAACATTTAAGTATATTCATTGAGAACAATATATGGATATCTCCATCCACTTTTTGTGTTGAAGAAATGGTTGAGTTTATTTATACTAAGAAATTAATGTAAGGAGAATTTCTTGTCTAGTTCTTACGGTACAAATTTCGAGTACATCCGATGAGAAGTTAGTCATTTAGAATTTTAGTTTCGGTGAGTCCTTTTACACTTTATAGTTCAAGTTATTGACTTCCGCAACCATTCACTCTCCTTTATTTGACGTAGCATGGTTTATTTCATCAAACATAATGCTTGCTAAATTTTGCCATAATTAAAGTATAGATCTCACTTCACATAACACGAATAAGCAAGAACAATTTTATTTATCATTTAGTTATTTCTAGGAACTGAACATGCTGCTACAGCCATGTATGAGCAGTTGCGAAACTATAAATGCATTACAATGCCATCTTATTGTAGTGGAGACAATGATGGTGGGTTAAGTCCGCATAAGTCACAATTGCATGCCGGCCCTTTGATGCAGTTGCCTCTCGCAGCAATCAATGCAAGGCATTTATCAAGGCATACCTTGGGCATACACTTGTCACCAATCATAATAGCTACTGAGTGACAATCGGCCTATGGAATGATAGATGCTTTTGCTAACTTGTCTACAGATCTCAAGAAGAAAAAAAGATCAAAACAGCAAACAAAGATTGCTATATACTGTAAGAAAAACAGGCAGAGAAGCATACTCGATGACAGCAGCACAAGGGCAAGGGTCAGGAACAGGAGTTGACTTGCCATCATCTTGATTAGTTTTTGTCTAATGTGTATAGTTATAGGGTGTTGATCAAATGTTCTGCTGTTGATGATAATCTGACTGGGAGAAGGGCTTGTGGAATCGCAGATGTCTTATAGCCTATCAGACTCGCTATTTTTAGAAGTACATCACAATGTACTAACAGATAAGTTTTATTTATTTAATGAGACTAACAGATAAGTTACTTTTGGAAGCACATTATAATAGCAGAAATAAATTGTAACCATCAATGTGGTATATATATACTCTATTAGAGGATAACACAGTGAATAAAATAATACAAGGGGTTATTGTTTGTGAGATATTCCTCCTCTTTTTTCTCAACCCCAGCACTATAGAACACTCTCGTGCCTTCCACCCAAAATTGGAAATACTTTTTTTTCTATTACATGAAAAATGCACATGGAACCTTTACCATGAATTAATTCTACAAATACTTAAAAAAATTAACATGGTGAAAGGAAATATCTCCCTTATGGCACAAACATGAAGAACCATGATCTAATTTATCATTCACTTTAAGCTATATGGTAGACATTACGTGTGGCGGATTCACCTCCCAGGCAGATCGGATCGCCACCGGACTCCACCGTTGACCAGTAGAAATCGCTATAGGTTCCACCGGACTCCACCGTTGACCAGTAGAAATCGCTATAGGTTCCACCGATTATCTGTCAACGTCTATAAAATTAAAGTGGTTGACCACTGGAAAACGGTCGCTCGGGCTCGACAACAGCGGTAACTCCACCAGTAGTTGTTACACAATTATTGTTAGAATAAATTTAAAAGTAGGTGTTAAGTATTCAGCTTGTAATTCAAAGAATAAGATAGTAAGATCGAATCAAACTAAGTAACATCAAATCCTAAGAATATATTTTTAACATTTAGGCCAGTATGCAAATGCATGGGTTGATATCATTGAGTACAAGTGAAATTTTGATGAAGATTTCGTTTTAGGCCCATCTCAATTTATTGGACCACACAGTGCGCTTTTATCGTTGCTTCGTGCAAAAAGACTTGAACTCTGCGTTACCCGTGAGCAGGCAATCATCCTTATAAACTGGTCAAGCTCAGCTCTTACTAGCGAAGTGGTACTAAAGGTTGCTACTTCTACTGCTGCTGCTGTTGCTTCGACGCCCAAACCTGCCGCTGCACTACTGCTCCTCCATGCATGCACGATAGCTTTGCTTGCTTGGTCCAAAAGATCAAATCAGCCCACTAGGTCAACAACGGCTCCTCTTTTTTTCCATCAATTATATTCCGAGGCATCACAGATACCCACATGCAAAGATTCGGCGTCCCTGTCAAACCAATTTCTATACCTGGACTTTTTCAACTGACCAGGATGTGGAAACTTTGGGAGAAACGATCACACCCACGCCGTGCGTCGTATGCGTGTTTATACATGGCTGAAACAGCCTTAGCCGTGGCCCATACAAAATTCTGGAGATCAGCCGTGAAAAGCTCAACCTCCGTGAACAGATTACAGCTTGTGATAACAAACTCAAGATAAGAATATATATCTCTCTATCTCTATTCTTAGAATCTGAGTATAAACACTAACACCCTCTCTCAATCATAACCTTGTAAGGTTAAGATTGGCTTTAAAATTCTCCAACAGTCGAACTGACAAAGGTTTCATAAACCTATCTGCAACTTGATCACCAGAAGATACAAAATCAATCTCTAGTAATTTACGACTTACCCGTTCTCTGACAAAATATTAGTCAACTTCTATATGCTTTGTTCTAGCATGAAAAACTGGATTTACTGACAAATACTTTGCACCAAGATTATCACACCAAATTTTAGCTGCTTGAGGACTCTTGATGCCTAACTCGGCGAGCACAGTTTGAACCCACATAATTTCTGCTGTCACATTTGCTATTGCTTTATACTCTGACTCTGTACTAGACTTTGACACTGTAGCTTGCTTTCTAGCATTCCATGACACTAGATTTGATCCAATGAAAATAGCAAAACCACCAGTTGATCGCCTGTCATCCAAGCTACCTGCCCAATCTGCATCAGAAAAACCACTCACAAGTGTGGAATCTGACCTATGTATTTTAAGTTCCAACTTTGTACACTGCCTCAGATATCTAAGTATCCTTTTAACAGCCATCCAGTGTACAGTAGTTGGAGCATGTAGAAACTGACACACTGTATTGACAGAAAAAGCTATATCTGGTCTAGTAAGCGTTAAATACTGTAGAGCTCCAACTATGCTTCTATATTGAGTAGCATCACTAGGACCCAACAATGTTCCCTCATGTAGAGAAAGCTTCTCACTTACTGACAATGGTGTAGTAGCAGGTTTACAGTTTGACATGCCTACTTTCTTTAGTAGATCAGTAGCATACTTATCTTGTGTCAAGACTATACCATTATGTACCTTGCTCACCTCTATACCAAGAAAATAATGCAGCTCACCAAGATCTTTAAGTGCAAACTCTTCCTTCAGATCCTGTAACAATGCCACTGTTGCCCTCTCTGAAGAACTGGCTACAATTATGTCATCAACATATACCAGAACAAAGATACTAATATTTCCTTTATTTAAGAAAAATAATGAAGTATCCGCCTTCGAAGCACTAAACCCAAGCTCAATTAGCTTTTTACTCAATCTAGCCAACCAAGCTCTCGGGGCCTGTTTTAACCCATACAAAGCCTTATCAAGTTTACATATGTAATGTGGTTTAGTGGGATCTTCAAATCCAGGAGGCTGTTGCATATAGACATCTTCTTCTAAATATCCATGCAGAAAAGCATTCTGAACATCTAATTGTCTGAGGCTCCATCCTCTAGAAACAGCTATGGACAGAATTATTCTGATTGTCGCAACTTTAACTACTGGACTAAAAGTATCTTCATAATCTATGCCATATCTTTGTTTAAAACCTTTGGCCACTAGGCGGGCTTTATATCTATCCAATGTTCCATCAGCTTTTCTTTTAATTTTATACACCCACTTGCATCCAATAACATTTTTCCCTCTCTGAGGAGGAATGAGATGCCAAGTGTTATTCTTAACTAAAGCATCATACTCAGAATCCATCGCAAACTTCCAGTTTCTATCTTTTAGAGCTTCTATGTCATTACTAGGTTCACCAGAAGCAGTAAAATAGGAATATTTGACTGTGCCATCAGTGTATACCTAGGTTTATGAATGCCACTTTGTAACCGGGTACGCGGTCTTGGCTGAAGTGTTGTAGCATCGTCATCACCAGTTGTTGTAGCATCATCATCATCATCACCCATTTCATTATGAATCACGTCAGGGCGACTCAGTTCTGTTCCCCCTGGCGCCTGACGTGATGAACCCGTGGCAGCAGGGGACTGGCGCATGGATGCAGAGGTTGGCACACTCACCCGAGCACCTGCAGGATCAGCGCACGTGGCATCCAACGACTGGCTCGAGGAGGTTGGCTCTGCTGGGGATGCCGCGCCTGTCTGCTGCTGCTGAACCTCAGACTGCACAGGTTCTGAGTCATGTCGGGGAAGAACATCCTCGGAACTGGCTCTAGATGGACTTTCTGTGGCCACCGGACCTGCTGAAACTTCCTGATAAAACTCATTAGAGGTAGTGGGCATAGCACTGTGTGATAATGGATTAGTCACATGATTCAGTACTGGTTCACCCCCATTAGTATTTGCAAGATTAGGAAACAAAAGCAGAATTTCTGAGCTAAGGCAAGCTCCTGCATTAGCATGAAGTTCAGAGAAGGGGAACACAGTTTCATCAAAGACAACATCTCTGAAAATATAGACACGGCCAGAAGAAATTTCTAGGCACTTGAACCCCTTATGCATATTACTGAACCCCAGAAAAACACATCGTTTAGATCGGAATTCAAGCTTGCGACTATTATAAGGCCACAAGTTAGGCCAACAAGCACAGCCAAAGACTCTCAAGGAGGAGTAATCTGGTTTTTGTTGGAACAATTTTTCCAAGGGACTGATTGTAACGCCCTGAAAACCGCCTTAATTAAAAATTATCGCGGGTAAATGGAAATACAAGAATACACTAGAAATTTTTTTGTTTGAGAAAAGAGTTTGAATAAAATTTTAAAATTTCCAATATTAAAAATCCCAAGGTTAAATCTTTAAACAAATACTTGGATGCTTTTATATTCCAGGGGTTTTGTCGGAGTATTTTAAGCGTTTGAGTATTTACAATATTAAATTCTTCGTGTTTCGTGATGGCATTTACTTCTGGTAAATTCCCCATGATTTAATAAACTCTCTGAAATTTTCTTGGATTTTTCGGAGCTACAGAATTAATTTTAATGCTATAAAGATCATTAAAGTAATTAAATATAAAATAAATTCATTTTCTTTTTTCCTGTTCGGGTCGTTTCTGATTCAATCCTTTGAAGTCTCCCCGTTCATCGTGAACTCTGACTCCCTTTTTCTCTAGGGTTTTGTGTTGTTCCCAGAACCCTAAAGTCACCTCAAAAACCTAAATTCGGAATTTCCGGATTTATTCATTTTGAAATCCTAGAACTCTTTTGGACTCCCAATCCGAGATCCTTTGTATTCGAAATATCTATATTTCCCCTTTGAGATAAATCCCCGATATTCCTTTAAACTCCTTTTTTGTCAAAATGAATCCAAATCCCCAATCATCTGAGATTTCTCCAAATTCCAGTCCTAATTAAACACCCACGTCAATTCCCTAATTCTGAAATATTTTATTCAGAAATATTCCTCGAATCTATAAATTCCAATTTTCCAAATTCTCTCCTTTCTTTTCTCTTTTTTTTCCTGGTCCTCTCTCTCCCTCCTGTTTATCTCCCCCTTTGTTCTTTTGCTCTCTCTCTCTGCATCTGCCGCTAGAGGCCATGGCTGGCCGAAGCCCGAGCTCCCCTGGCCGAGCTTCTCGGCCCAGACCTCGGTGCCTGCCTCCCTCTCGGCCCAGGCCGCCGCCGCCCGGCCCAGGCCAGCGCCTGCGCCTCCGCCCCGCAATGGCCACCGCCAAACCCGCTGCTGCCCCTATATATGTACCGCCGCCAGCCCTGTGCCCTAGCCGGCTCTGCTCCTCTCCACGCCGCCAGGCTACCGCCGCCCCGAGGCAGAGCGCCGCCGCCACCCCGTCGTGCCGCGCGCCCCGTCTACACCTGCCGCCGCGCTGGCGCCCTGCGCTACTCCCAGCCGTCGCTGTCCTGCCTCTGCTGCCTCCGCCGGAGCCGTTGCCTCTTCCACTCCTAGCGCCGTCGCCTGCGGAGCTGCCCCTATTTCTCATCTGCCACCGTCGCTGTCCCCTCCGACGCCGGCCGTCGCTGGGAGGCCCCAAGCCGTCGTCGCCGTCGTCTCTTCACGGTGAGCATCCTCGTAGCCGCCTCCCTCCTCCTCTGCCTGTTGTCGCCGTCTTCCTCTCTGCCGCCCGCCGGCTGCCTAGGACGCCGCCTCCTCCCGTCGCCGGTGAGCATTCAGACCGAAGCCGTCCTTCTTTGATTCATCGCTGCCATCGCTCTTTTCCAATCGGCATCGTCGCCCATCCTCCTCTGCCTCCTGTTCGTCGTCGCCGTTGCCAGGTAGTCGTCGTCGTCGTCTATCGCCTGTGTGCCGTTCTCTCCAGTGCCGACGTCGCTGCCTCTGCCGCCCTCTGTCCTCCCCCATCTGCTGCCGCCGTCGCTTGGAGTCCGCCGCCTCGCCGTCTGCCTCGCACCGCTTCTGCTCCCCGCCCGGCATCGTCGCCGCCGCTTACAGCGACGCCCGTCGCGTCCTCATCTGCTTGCTGTGCGCCGCCTGTTGGTCGCCGCTCCAGCGGCAAGGCCATCTCGCCGCACCCACCTTTGCTTCGTTCGTCGCCGGCATCTAAGCCTCCTCTCGCAGCTGTGTTGCCCCAACGCGGCGCCTCCCCCTCGTCGCCTCTGCCTCCTGCTCCTCGTCGTTTTTTCGGCCAAGCGCCGCTACGTCCCCCGCGTCGGTCGTGCCGGCCGTCGCCCGCTCCCCCCTGGCCGTTCGCCGTCACGTCGCCCGGGTCGCTGCTCCATCGCCGGTCCGCGCGGGCACCGCCTCAGGCGTCTTTTTCCGCCACCCAGTGTCGTCACCTGCCGTCGCCATTCCTGCTGTTGCCTGCAGCGCCACCATCGCTACACCACCTCATCCCATCCCTGCTCTACTCCCCATCTGCTGTCGTCCCGGCCGACGAGCCGTCATCGCCGTCTCTGTGATTCAGTGCCGCCGGTGAACCCGAAGTCTGTCGCCATCGTCGTGTCCCTCCGGCTCGTCTTGGCCACGCCGTCCCCGGTCCATCGCCCTTGTTGCCTCTGTATGCCACGGGACACCGTCATGCACACTCGTCGGACATCCTCAGCAGTATTCTCCTTGGTGACCTCTGGGCCCGGTGTTTCTCCCAGTGGCATGACTAGGGGACCCGAGCACAGTGCCCCAATAAATCTCAATCGTCCGATAATCCGAAATCGATCTGAGCCACCTTGGTCGTCTAACCCTTTTAATTGGTCAAACCATGTCAGCCCTAGCCACCTCAGCTGCCACTTCGGTTGCCATCTCATCCCCTTCGGCCACATGTTATCCACTTCAACATTCCATCCGCCCCTCCTATTTCTAAATCCATGAACCAAGTCCACCATACGCCTGGTCACTGATCATGGATCCCATATCTCAGCATTTATCCAAAATAATTAGTTTTAATCCAAAAATTCAGAGAATATTCCCGAGAACATTCTTTTCTAATTCTTTTTGAATTTATTCCGAATTCAATATTCCGAAAGCCGTATATTTTCCATCCGAACTCCGATTCGACCCGTTCTTCTTTCTAAACTTATATAAAATCATAATTTACTTGTTTATGTATTTTATGTATTGTTTATTGGAGTTTCTTAGGATTATTATTGTTTTACGTGTAGTTACGTATATTGCCGTTTCGGAAGACTGCAGAGTCTGCGGAAGAGTTCGGAAGAGTATTTGAAGACGTTTGCGATTGCAAGGCAAGTCACACGACAATTTCCTTGAGCATGTTGATCCCATTTGCGAAAGCTATTTTATTTTAAAGTTATTGCATGAAATGCTTTAGAATGACATTATTACGGGTAATTATTTAATAGCCAATATTCCTTGATATTTATGGCCATTTTGGTTATTGCTATCTATACCTTGATACCTTGGGTGAATAATACTAACTAGCTGGATGTTTAAGTATAATCTGGGCTAGATTATTTAGCTGATTTTGCTTAGCCATGCCTAGAAACTATAGTGTCATTTTATATAGGAAACTATTCATTCATTCTGATCAATTAATGATTAATGGTGATATTTTCACGACGCTTGGTCGTGGTTGATTAATTAACTATGTCAACTAAAACTTGACTGAATGGTGGGTTGTGGAGCACCAGGCGTTGTGTGTTGTTGCTAGCGGTGCTCATGACAATTAAGGACCGGTTCGCGGACTACTTGTTGCGAAGCAACACTCATGCTAACCACAAGCTAGTATGGGCTAGTGTCACGCCCAGAAATTCACCAGAATTTCCAAAGCTAATTTGTGCAATAAATCCTCGTCCAGGAATCAGCCAGAGGCTACACAAATTGACAATTTGATAAACATACCAAAACGAATAACGATAAATACTTACAACAGAGGCACTTAGTCCTCACACAGAGAAAACAAGCAGCGGACACGGCAACTAGCGTAGCTTCAGCACAAGCCACAGGCAGCTCAACTGGGGTATAAGCCAAACACCATCTTCTTCTTCACGCAAAATTCACTCTAAAGATTGCATAATGCAAGACTGAGTACCACCCACCGTACTCAACAAGCCACACTAGGGAATGCAATGTAATGCAACAGGATACAAAGAAATGGCATATATATGGCTTATTTTGCATAAAACCGCATTTAAAACATTTGCATTCAAAATCATTAAAAACAGTATAGTTCAATTATTAATCAAGTATTGAATCAACCACTGAACAGCGCTCCAACGCAGTTCAGGCCCAAACCAAAACATCTCCAAACAGGAGCTATCAATATTCCATCACTTATTTCCATTAATGAGTAGTGTGAGACTAATCACAGAAACATTGCTAGGCTCGCCCTTAACCGTGGGCACGGCTATTCGAATAGTTTTACTCTGGCCAGAGATGTACCAATTTACCCACAAGACATAACTCCACAACACATCACTGTGCCCCTCGATACCACCACGGTACCTCAACAATCAATGTGCGCCTAAGTACCACCACGATACCTTGGAAAGGAATTGTGACAGGATCATTCATGTAACTCGCACAATAGGAGAGCCTCCCGCGAACCTCCGGTCTCCGGTAGGGGTGATCAATGCCCTCCCCGCAAGACGGTCCGACGCCCGAAGCATGGTCTTATTGTCACTGCCAATGTGTGGACTTATACAGCACAAACACGCCCCTGGTGCCTCCTATTGAACTCGACACACTTCAAACTCCTGCTAGCCATACTAGCTTGTGGTTAGCACGAGTGTTGCTTCGCAACAAGTAGTCCGCGAACCGGTCCTTAATTGTCATGAGCACCGCTAGCAACATTCCAACCCTGGTGCTCACAACCCACCATTCAGTCAAGTTTTAGTTGATATAGTTAATTAATCAACCACGACCAAGCGTCGTAAAAATATCACCATCAATCATTAATTAATCAGAATGAATGAATAGTTTCCCATATAAAATGACACTACAGTTTCTAGGCATGGCTAAGCAACTCCTAAATAATCTAGCCAGACCATTAAATAGTCATCTAGCTAGTCAATATTATTCACCCAAGGTATCAAGGTATAGATAGCAATAACCAAAATGGCCATAATATCAAGGAATTTTGGCTATTAAATAATTACCCATAAAATGTCATTCTAAAGCATTTATGGCAATAACTTTAAAATAAAATAGCTTTCGCAAACGGGATCAACATGCTCAAGGAGATTGTCGTGTGACTTGCCTTGCAATCGCAAAAGTCTTCAAATGATCTTCCGAACTCTTCCGCAGGCTCCGAAGTCTCCGCAATCTTCCGAATCGACGATATACGTAACTACACGTAAAACAATAATAATCCTAAGAAACTCCAAAAAACAATACATAAAATACATAAACAAGTAAACTATGATTTTATATAAGTTTAGAAAGAAGAACGGGTCGAATCGGAGTTCGGATGGAAAAGATACGGCTTCCGGAATATTGAATTCGGAATAAATCCGAAAAGAATTGGAAAAGAATATTCTCGGGAATATTCTCTGGACTTTCGGATTAAAATAATTATTTTAGATAAATGCTGACATGTGGGGTCCACACACAGCAGAGAGACACTGCCGATAGGGCCACATGTCGGGGTCAAAGGGGGCTGCGCCCAGCCATGGCGCGATGGCGGCTTGGCCGCGAGGACGGAGGACGGACAACGCCAAGGGGAACACAAGGCTGGGGAGGTCCGGAGACGATGACGCCGACCGACGGCAGATGGGGAGTAGAGAAGGGATGGGATGAGGTGGCGTAGGATGGTGGCGCTGCAGGCAACAGCAGGAATGGTGACGGCAGGCGACGACACCAGGTGGCGGAAAAGATGGCCTGAAGGCGGTGCGGCAGACCGGCGACGGAGCAGCGACCCGGGCGACGCGACGGCGGACAGCCAGGAGGGAGCGGGCGACGGCCGGCACGACGACAGCGGGGGATGTAGCGGCGCTTGGCGATAGACTACGACGACGACTACCTCGCAACGGCGACGACGAACAGGAGGCAGAGGAGGAGGGCGACGATGCCGATTGGAAAAGAACGATGGCAGCGATGAATCAACGAAGGACGGCTTCGGTCCGAATTCTCACCGGCGATGGGAGGTCTGGAGCTGACCAGCGGCGAGGGTCGAAGACGACGACGACGGCGACGATGCCGGACGGGGAGCAGCTGTATCGGGAGGAACAGAGAGAGAGAGAGCGGATCCAGGGGTAGGAGAAGATGAAGGCTGCGCTAATGTGCTCAGCGGCGACGGTGACGACTGGGCACAGCGGCATCCACGACTGGGGAGCAGAGCAGGCACAGCGGCGCTAGGAGTCGAGCGACAGCGATGCCGACGGCCAGAGGGGGAGGCGGCGGCCTGGGCGGTGGTGGAGGACGGCTTGATGCAGGGACGGCGGCAGGCGGCGAAACCGACGAAGAGGGGACGGCGACGACGGCTGGAGGAGGACGGCAGCTCGACGGCGACGCTAGACAGAGATGCCAGGGACGACGCGACGACGACAGGCGGCTTCCCGATCCGAGGCGTCGAAGGAGGAAAAGCAGATGGGGCATTGGGGACGACGGGGTGGATGCTCACCGACGACGGGCGGTAGACGGGGGTGACGACGACCACGGCGACCTCTGTCGGCGGCAAGGCAGAGACAGCCGGAAGGGCGGCGGCTGAGGCAGCGCAGGACGCCAGCGCGGCGGCAGGTGTAGACGGCGGCGCGGCACGAGGGCGAGCTGGCGGCGGTAGATGGAGACAGCAGGGCGGCGCGACGAGGTGGCGGCGGCGGCCTGGCGGCGTGGAGAGGAGCAGAGCCGGCTAGGGCACAGGGGAAGGCGGCTGGCTTTATGTATGGGGCGACGTGGCGGCGGATTCGGCGGCGGCCGTTGCGGGGAGGAGGCGCAGGCGCTGGCCTGGCCGGGGGCGGCGGCGGTTGCGGGGGAAGGCGCTGGTGGCGGCGTGGGCCGAGCGGCGGGCCAGGGAGGCGGCGGTGGGCCGGGAGCGCCGAGGCCAAGCCGGGGCGGGCGCAGGCCGGGGAACGGCCTGGGCGGCTCGGGACAGGACCAGCCCGAAAAGAGGAGAGGAGTCCAGAGGAGGAAGAAGAAGTGAGGAGGAAAGAGAAAAAGAAAAGAAGGGAGGAAAAGAAAAGGAAGGGAAAGAAAAAGGAATAAAAGGGTAAAATTGAAAAGGAAAATCAGGAGTCTATTTTTTTTAGGAAAATTCCAATTTTACAGAAATTGGAATTTGGGGATATTGATGGAATCTGAGTCGCGTTCTGGAATTTAGAAATTTCGGAAATACTCAGGACATTG
Organism: Oryza meyeriana var. granulata; assembly: GCA_003991445.1. NCBI lineage: Eukaryota > Viridiplantae > Streptophyta > Magnoliopsida > Poales > Poaceae > Oryza > Oryza meyeriana. Next base: position 104,514 of record RYFJ01003380.1, read on the forward strand.
GCATTATCTGAGTACGAGGATATATATATATATACACGTATATATATATTGGGAATCGAAGGGTATTTGGACGAATTTACAAAACAAAAGTACATTTAGTGGGATCCAAGAAATAGAATATTTTGTGGGATTCCGAGAATGGAGAATATTTTCCTGATGGAAATTTGGGGAGACAAATATCGAATTATCCATCAGGTTGGGAACTAGAGGAGATTTTCCAGGAAATATTTATATATCCAAAATAGATGAATATCTTGGGGATGCGGGAAAATAGAATATTTTCCGGGAACTGGAAAATGGAATATTCCAAATAAAATATTTTGGGGTTAGGGAATTGACAAGGGTGTTTTATTGGGACAGGAATTTAGATAAATCTCAGATGATTGGAGATTTGGATTTATTTTAACAGAAAGGGGTTTAAAGGAAATATCTGGAATTTATCTCAAAGAAAAATATAGATATTTCGAATAGAAAGGATCTCGAATTAGGAGTCCAAAAGAGTTCTAGGATTTCAAAATGAATAAATCCTGAAATTCCGAATTTAGGTTTTTGAGGTGACTTTAAGGTTCTGAAAACGACACAAAACCCTAGAGGAAAAGGGAGTCAGAGTTCACGATGAACGGGGAGATTTCAAAGGACTGAATTAGAAACGACCCGAACAGGGGAAAGGAAAAGGAATTTATTTTATATTTAATTAATTTACTTTAGTGATCTTTATAGTATTAAAATTAATTCTGTAGCTCCGAAAAATCCAAGAAAATTTCAGAGAGTTTATTAAATCACGGGGAATTTACCAGAAGTAAATGCCACCATGAAACACGAAGAATTTATTATTGTAAATACTCAAATGCTTAAAATACTCCGACAAAACCCCAGGAATATAAAAGCATCCAAGTATTTATTTAAAGATTTAAACTCGGGATTTTTAATATTGGAAATTTCAAAATTTTATTCAAACTCTTTTCTCAAACAAAGATTTTCTAGTGTGTTCTTGTATTTTCATTTACCCACGATAATTTTTAATTAAGACGATTTTCAGGGCGTTACAGCTAGCAGGAGTTTGAAGTGTGCCGAGTTCAATAGGAGGCACCAGGGCGTGTTTGTGGCTGGTATAAGTCCACACATGGCAGTGACAATAAGACCATGCTTCGGGCGTCGGACCGTCTTGCGGGGAGGGCATTGATCACCCCTACCGGAGACCGAAGGTTCGGCGGGAGGCTCTCCTATTGTGCGAGTTACATGAATGATCCTGTCACAATTCCTTTCCAAGGTACCGTGGTGGTACTTAGGCGCACATTGATGTGTTGAGGTACCGTGGTGGTATCGAGGGGCACAGTGATGTGTTGTGGAGTTATGTCTTGTGGGTAAATTGGTACATCTCTGGCCAGAGTAAAACTATTCGAATAGCCGTTCCCACGGTTAAGGGCGAGCCTAGCAATGTTTCTGTGATTAGTCCCACACTACTCATTAATAAAAATAAATGATGGAATATGGATAGCTCCTGTTTGGAGGAGTTTTGGTTTGGGCCTGAACTGCGTTGGAGCGCTGTTCAGTGGTTGATTCAATACTGATTAATAATTAAACTATATTGTTTTCAATGATTTTAAATGCAAATGTTTTTAAATGCTGTTTTACACAAATAAGACATATTATGCCTTTCCTTTAGTATCCTGTTGCATTACATTGCATTCCCTAGTGTGGCTTGTTGAGTACGGTGAGTGGTACTCAGTCTTGCATTATTGCAATCTTTAGAGTGAAGCCTTGCGAGGAGGAGAAGATGGTGTTTGGCTTATACCCCAGTTGAGCTGCCTGTGGCTTGGAGATGAAGCTACGCTAGTTGCCGTTCCGCTGCTGATTTCTTCTGTGTGAGGACTAAGTGCCTCTGTTGTAAGTATTTATCATTATTTCGTATTTGGTTATGTTTATCAAATTGTCGATTTGTGTACCTCGGCTGATTCCTGGACGAGGATTTATTGCACAAATTAGCTTTGGAAATTCTGGTGAATTTCTGGGCGTGACACTGATGTTATGAATAACTCTGCTAGGAACACAATTTATCAAATAGGTGGCAGCTTGGAAGGCTTCATCCCAGAATTTTAGAGGCATTGTAGCATGAGACAACAAGAAGAGTCCTACTTCCACTATGTGACGGTGTTTTCTTTCTGCAGACCCATTCTGTTGATGAGTGTGAGGACAAGACACATGGTGGATGATACCAATTTTAGCAAAGAACGAGTTGAGAGTCTGATATTCTCCCCCCCAGTCGGTCTGCATAGCCAAGATTTTTCTATCAAAGAGACGTTCTACCATAACTTGGAACTCTTGAAATTTCTCAAAAACTTGGGACTTATGATGCAAGAGATAAATCCAGGTAAACTTACTAAAATCATCAATAAAACTCACATAGTACTTCTTTCTCCCTACAGACTCGGGGGCAGGACCCCACACATCAGAGAACACAAGTTCCAAGGGATGTTTAGAAACACTAGTGGAAACAGGAAAGGGTAATTGATGACTCTTGGCTTGTTGACAAGCATTACAGACCGACTCATTTGAGAAATCAAAACAAGGGAGATTATTTTTTTCGATAACTTGCTTAACAATAGACGACGACGGATGACCTAAACGACTGTGCCACCAGGCTAAAGGTAGCTTAGCTGCACTGCAGGCTTGCTTCAAAGATGACTTGGGAAGGGGGTAGAGCCTGCGTTTTGACCTTCCTTTAAGAATTGTTCTCCTGGTGGTCTGATCCTTAATAAAGAAATAATCACGATGAAGTTCAAGGAAAGCAGAGTTATCATTAACCAAACGATGTACTGAAATAAGGTTTTTCTTTGCTTGAGGAACATATAAGATATTTTTAAGATGAATGTTGCAACTACTAGGGGTATGAACAACAGTATGACCAATGTGACTTATATCCAAACCTACTCCGCTGGCAGTATGAATCTGTTCATTCCCGTTGTATTTGTCCTTCACAGTGAGCTTCTCCAACTTTCCTGTGATATGATCTGTCGCGCCGGTGTCTATATACTAGTTGGTATCTACACCATAGGAGTTGGCGACCACTGCTGCAACATGTTTGTTGTCGGGTACATAATTTTCTTCATACCTATACTAGCAATCTGCCGCTGTGTGGCCTCGCTTGAAGCAGACTTGACACGTCAGGCGATGATCAACTCCTCCTAAAGATTTGCCGCGTCCACGCCCAGCGCCGCCAGTGCTGTTGCCACGACCACGACCTCGTTGTTGCGGCTAGGCGCCACGGCCAGTGTTGTTGCCACCTCGACCGCCATTGTTGTAGCCTCCACGGTTGGCAAGGTTGACGGTGCCTTCTTGAGCTCCCCGATAAAGGGATTGACGAGCTTCATAACTAAGGACCTACAAGTAGAGCTCTCCAACCGAGATAGGTTCCACCCTTGCACAAATGGCAAAAACCACCTCGCTGAAGTCCTCACCCAATCCAGTGATGATATACTGGACAAGGTCTTCATCATCTAGCGGCCGTCCTCCGGCCGCTGCCATTTCGTCTCCAAGCGCCTTCATCTTCGCGAAGTACTCCGAGACGGACATGTTGCCTTTCTTGGTTGTGGTGAGCGCAATGCGAGTGTTAATTGCTCGTGCTCTGGCATTAGATGAGTACATCTGCTCGATGAGCTTCCATGCATCGGCTGCTGTTTCACATGTAGCAACCTGCATGAGCACGTCCCTGGACACAGATGAGAGGAGATAGCCCAAAACCTGCTGGTCCGTGGCTTCCCAGTCTTCAAAGGCTGGGTTTGGTTTCTTCTCTTCTTTGCCATCGGTGATGACAGTGATTTCTGCATCGGGCGGCTTGCTGGCGCCGGTCAGATGACCTTGAAGGCGTGCTCCACGCACGGCGGCGCTGATTTGTGCCTTCCATAGTGCATGATTGGTCTTCCCGAGTTTCTCCGAGATCAGGTGACCGTGGAGAGGATTGGAGGTGGTGATGTTTGAGGTTGAAGACGACGCCATGTTCCGTCGCTATAGATCGGATCAATGCTCTGATACCATGTGGAAACTTTGGGAGAAACGATCACACCCACGCCGTGCGTCGTATGCGTGTTTATACATGGCTGAAACAGCCTCGGCCGTGGCCCATACAAAGTTCTGGAGATCAGCCGTGAAAAGCTCAATCTCCGTGAATAGATTATAGCTTGTGATAACAAACTCAAGATAAGAATAGATATCTCTCTATCTCTATTCTTAGAATCTGAGTATAAACACTAACACAGGAACGTCCCCTATTGGTGCCAGTATATACGTATAATTTGGTGCACATATGTATACCATACAACCACTTCATCGGGTTCATCCATATGCACCGTATGTCTACGTACCCGACACGTATATACGTATAACTACATGAGTCGACTCTGATACCACTTGTGACGCCTCGCACTTTGTATGCTCAAGGTAAAAGTGCAAAGTTGTAGATTATTATTTAACAAATTCCTATTTCACCAAATAATAGCACATATCAGAGATTACAAACAGAGAAATTGCTAGAAGCTAACTTTAATCTATATACTAATCTCTTAAGACTGTAATCTTAACGTGTGCACCTTCTATATTTGTAGACACTTCGAAGATCTGTACAAGGAGGTAGATAGCAAGAGGCCCAGATATATACGTGGCACCAATTGTTACATTTAATAGGGTAATTGGCCTATTTAAATCAATTCAGTCAAATAAATTCTAAGGCCCATTATGTTGAGAGTTACATGTGTTTAATCACACATGGGTAATAAAGGGGAATGCGAATTGATATAATTAATCTAAGAATTAATAGTGGAAAGTTTTCTCTCTGAGAATTAATCAAGGATTGAAAATGGGATGATAACTAACAAAATTAATCTAAGAATTAATAGTGGAATGTTTCATTTCTGAGAATTAATCTAACGATTGATTATGGAATGGTAACCAACGTCGTTTACTCCTAATTGATGGAGGAGTTGTAAATGGTGCCTCTCTTCCTCGTCCTCTTCTCGAGTCCTATAAATAGAAATTGATCTTCCATGAGCAACTACACGATATCATGCAATTCTCCACATTCCACTCTACTGCTACTTGGTTTTCCCATTCCCATGTCTGCGTGCACGGACACAGGGAGAGCAGACCTCCGGAACCTCCGCCTCCATGTCTTGCACCAAGAGGGGGAGACGAATCAGGTTTTTAGGGAGCATGTCGCACGACTGCTTACGTGAACGACTACTTTGACTATATCCTTTGACTACTTTGACTACTTTTAGAAATTATTACAAAATTTGAGTTTATTTTTTTCCAGAAGAAACATTTCGTTGAGAACAATATATGGATATTTCAATTCACTTCAAACATATATATTCAGTGGCACAATCTTTTTGACACAGTTTGGTAGTAGTTCAGTTTGACATAAATGTGTACATGAAATGGTTGAATTTATTTATACTCTGAAATTAATGTAAGAAGAATTTATTGTCTAGTCGTTCCTGCTGTCTAGATTTTAGGTATATTCGATGAGAAGTTATAGGTGTTTTACCTCGGTCCGTTGGTCATGTATTCAGTCTGAGATGAGTCATGAGGATCAGATTTAGTTTGGGTGAGTCCTTTTATAGACTTTATAGTTCAAGTTATTGACTTCCACAACCATTCATCCTCCATTATTTGACGTAGCATGGTTGATTGGATCCTACATAATGCTTGCTAAATTTTTGCCAAAAGTAAATTACAGACCTCACTTCACATAACACAAATGAGCAAGAACAATTTTATGTATCTTTTAATTATTTCTAGGAAGTGAACATGCTGCTACAGCCATGCATGAGCAGTTTTTTAAATATAAATGCATTACAATGCCATCTTATTATAGTGGAGACGATAATGGCGGGTCAGGTCCGCAGAAGTCACAATTGCATGCCGGCCCTTCGATACAGTTGTCTCTCGTAGCACCCAATGCGAGGCACTTATCAAGACATACTTTGGGCGTACACTTATCACCAATTAAAATAGCTGCTGGGTGATAATCGGCCTCCGGAATGATTCTGCTTTCTATGGATGCTTTTGCTAACTTGTCTGCAAATCTCAAGAAGAAAACAACATCAAAACAGCAAAGAAAGATTGCTATATACAGTAAGAACAACAGCAAAGAAGCATACTCGACGGCAGCAGCACAAGGGCAAGGGTCAGGAACAGGAGTTGACTTGCCCTCATCTTGATTAATTTTTGTCTATTGTGTATAGCTATGGGGTGTTGATCAAATGTTCTGCTGTTTGATGATAATCTGACTGGGAGAAGGGCTTGTGGAATCGCAGATGTCTTATAGCCTATCAGACTCGCTATTTTTAGAAGTACATCACAATGGACTAATAGATATGTTTTATTTGTTTAATGAGACTAACAGATTAGTTACTTTTGGAAGTACATTATGATAGCAGAAATAAATTGTAATCATCAATGTGGTATATATATACTCTCTTAGAGGATAACACAGTCAATAAAATAATACAAGGGGTTACTGTTTGAGAGATATGCTCCTCTTTTGTCTCTACCACAGCACTACGGAACACTCTCATGCCTTCCACCCAAAATTCAAAATAGGATTTTTTTTTTAATTATATGGAAGATGCACATGGAACCTTTATCATGAATTGATTATAAATACTTACAAAAATTTAATATGGTGTATGGAAATATCTCCCTTGCGCCACAAACTTGAAGAACCATATGATATTAATTTATTATTTATTTTAAGCTATATATGGTATGTGTTACCTATGATGGAGCCACCTCCCAGACAGGTCGGGCTCCACCGTTGGCCCCTCCACTACTGACTGCCCTTCAACGTTTATAAAAAGTGATGCTATTAGCCAGACAGCACGCACACCTCTTTTCTTGCACCATTTGCCATCTCATCCCACATTCATCCCTAAACTCCCCTCAGACCGCATCCCACCAAGCTTACGGCGACAACAAAGCGGGACATAAGAAGCAGTCATCTCCAACTTCGGTTTCTTGATTTGAAGGGAAGCATGGCCAGATCTGGAAGGGACTAAAGAGTAGGAACAACTAAGTGGCGTGCTCATATTGGAGCAGGAGCAGGTATCCAACTCTGGCAACCTAATCTTGAGGAAAACTCGAGCATTTCAGAAATGAGAATCATCAGGATAAATGGACTGTTGATTATCTACACAACTTCCTCTCCATAGCTATGTTGATCTCTCACGCTGGTAGCTGTCACCATTTTTTTTAGCGGTCAGCATTGTTGTTTAGATGACTTTGCACACGTTAGACTGTACTACTACCACATAAGGATAGCATATGTAACAGGAGGGGCCGGATCAAGAGAGGTTAGAACGCATACAAGCCTTATGTATAATTCAATAGAAGCAGATTCCATCAAGCACAGAATGCTTGAGTACTCAAGGGAAATCGCCAATAACAGCTAGACACCCACTTCAATTAAATTTTGTCAAATATTCATAAGTCACTGAGTTATTATTTTTCAGGAGACTCAAACCTATATAAATCAATCTCATATATTGGGTCTTCTATGCTTAGCCGGTGAACTCCTTTATACTCCCTTCATCCTAAAATATAAAGCGTATAACTTTTTTTATACGGTCTCCAACATAAAACTTTAATTATTACTCTTTCAAAATATATTTAAACAACTGAAAAATTGACATCATATAAAAATACTTTTAAATATAAATTTAATAATGTCACATGCATGACATTAAACATATATTATTAGTTTAATTATTAGTCAAAGTTTGCAGATGTTCATTTTCGTGTAGTTGTGTGCGTCTTATATTTTAGGATGGTGGAAGTATTATCTTGACTTCATCAATAATCAATCAGTATTAACTGTCAGATCGGTGTTTGTATCCTACTTAATTTGCAAACTAAATTGTATCAAGCAATATTGTTGTCCGTTTCTTTTTCTTCCTTTCCTACCTTTTGTGTTTTTACTTTTTAGTGGTTGAAGGTTAGCCATGTCCTGATTGGATGGTTTCTGTAGATATTTTTCTTTTTTGTCAGCTTTTAAGTCGTGCCACAAATTGAAGAACAACCATATGAGAACGATTCATGTTCAACATTCCTTAACTGTATGATTGGTTACAGTAGGAGTAATAAGAAATTGAATAGAAATAAATAATGCTTTTTTCCCGAATAGCGATTATTAAGCTTAACTTCCTCCAACAAATACAGTGGATGCTCGGTTGTAACTTGAGCAGGAGTATTTTGGTTAGACTTACAGCAAGAATAGCAGATAGAACCTGAAAAACTCTCGCTCATTTCCACCAGTTCGCACGACCTACACATGATCCACAAAAATCTGCTTGGAGAGGTCTCCTTCGCTTCGCAACGCGTCGTATCCCGACATGGATGCCGACCTGATCTCTAGGCTGCCATGGTTGCTGCCTGTTTGCTCGTCCTGATCACCCGGTACCAAAAGAGCCTTGGGATTCTTGTGATGGTCACTGTCTGGGTGGAACGTGGTTGTTCTTGGCACCAGCATATATTGAGGTGCAGGTGACCCCTCTGGTAACACCTCCTGATCAACCAGGCCATCTGAAAATCGTTTTGTTTCTTGGCTTGATTTTGTTGTATCCTCCCTAGCCTTCTCCTACATTAACCAGCAAGTGTGAAATATAGAAAATTGGAGAAATAACTAGTATGGGGAACAGTAACAGAGATCAATCAGAGCAAGATTTGTCTTTGGAATAGCTTTTGTCAGACTCTGTTCATCTGTTCCTGTACTAATTGAGCATGTAATGGCTTAATGCTGCTAGATCAGGTAAGAAATGGGAGAAAAATATGGCCATTTGCGTGTGTTTACCTCTCTCCTAGGAGAACTGCCATTGAGATTTTGTCCCTTATCTGAATGCTGCCCCTCAGTTTTCAGCTTGCTGTTCCTTCGCTTCTGAGACCGCTCTCTCAGTTTGGGCCTGTGTATACATCAACAGAAAAATCATGAGCATGGAATCTGCAACGAAACCAAACAGTAAACAAGAATGCATGTTCACTCAGATAGATCGAGGTGATCAAAAAGCATGTGATATATTCTCACTTCCTTCCATCGTGTGAAGTAGCAGGATCAGCAGCAGCCTCCTCCTCCTTGTACACAACCGGAAGCGACGAGAGATCGCACGGCAATGGCGGCGTGCTGAAGAACTGCAGCAGCAGCAGCAGTCAATCAATAGATGGTATTGGAGTAAACAATGGATGGCAGTGGAGTTGACATGGGCGTACGTACGCTGCTCTGCAGGGCTTGGCCGGCGGTGCCGCGGGCGGCAGGGTCGAGCGCGAGGAGCGTGGTGAGCAGGCCGAGCGCCGACGGCGTCAGGAAGCCGATCTTGTCCATCATCGACGGCTTGTACGTCCTCGGCGGCCGGAAGCTCGACGGCAGCTTCATCTTCCTCCAGTAGTCGTCCGGCGGCGACCCGCACAGGCTGAATATCCTGGACAGCTGCTCGATCTGAATTCAGACGTACGGCTCACTCAGATCACGCTCCAGAAAAATTCCGAACTCTATGAGAAAATCTCCGTACTGGTACTACATGTGAAGAAGCAAGCGAGCGAGGTGGTCACTGTACCTCGGTTCTGCCGGGCATGAGCGGCTTGCCGGAGAACATCTCGGCGAGGAGGCAGCCGGCGCTCCAGAGGTCGATGCCGACGCCGTAGTCGGTGGAGCCGAGGAGGAGCTCGGGGGCGCGGTACCAGAGGGTGACGACGCGGCTGGTGAGCGGGCGGCGGCGGTTGGGGCCGTAGTAGTTGGCGAGGCCGAAGTCGCCGATCTTGAGGACGCCATGGCGGTCGATGAGGAGGTTGGAGCCCTTGATGTCGCGGTGCAGGATGCCGCGCTCGTGGCAGTGCTGCAGCCCGGACAGCAGCTGCTGCATGTAGCATTTTATCTGCACAAAACCCAGTTCCGAAACTAATTAAGCACTTTTATACTAGCTACTAGATGATCTTGATGTGCAAAACTAAAATTTGTATATATAACAAGTCATAAACTTCGTTGAGAAATATCTAATCCAACGGCAAGAAAAATGACTCAGCTAACTATAAGAGTTGTCAAAGATTAGTGAAAATGTGACTTCATTGCGATCATTTTATAGCAATAACTGTACTAAATGGGAAAGTATACGGTATATATAGATTAGCACCAGAAAATTTTGTTGTTTCATGTGGAATTCCTATGACACGGGGGATTTCAGACGCTTTGTTTGTTCCTATTTGGTATTTGCAATTCTGTAGAGACTATCGAAACATATTGTCGAAAAAGATATGAATTATGGTAGCTTTAAAAAGAGCATGCCCTTATTTCATCTCTCTTAATTATAGGTGAATGTAGTACTTCCGCCCCAGTATGACGCGGTTGATGCGGTAGGAAATTTTCACTCACCGTGTATTTGTGTACTTAGATATACCTACAAGTACAATTTTTACTCTGATTTAGTGCTACTGAATTAGTTCAATTAAAATATTTCTTTTTGATCCAACACGACAACAGCAAACTGCCAAACAATTTGTCAGCCCAGCTCAGTTGACTTAGCCCACTTGGAAAACATTAATTCTTGAGGGTTTCCTCGATAGCTGGCCCAATGTGGGAGAACCGCCAAAACCAAAAGGAACAAAAGAGGCAAAAGGCCACGCATGTGGCAACAAATGGAAGCAGGCTGCGTATCCAAGGACCAAGATGAGGTGATCCGAGGAGGAAGATGGCCGTCGCCGGCAAGACGGAGGACGGATAAGTGCAGTACGCACGCACCTGGGGCTCGGTGAGGCGGTGGTGGGGACGGCAGACGATCCGGGTGAGGTCGGAGTACATGAAGTCGAAAACGAGGTAGATGCTGCGGTGCATCCTGGAGGTGGCGATGCCGTCGAGGCGGATGACGTTCGGGTGGTCCAGCCGCCGGAGGATCATCATCTCCCTCGCCATGAACCGCACGCTCTCCGACTCCGACGTGTCGAACCTCACCTTCTTCAGCGCCACGATCCTCCCCGTCCCCCGCTCCCGAGCTTTGTACACGTTGCTGTACGTCCCCTGCCCCACCTGCAGCATCCGTCCACAACGCCGGCCGGCCATGGCCGCCGGCATGAAGGTGTTAGAGACTTTGAGTTTTAGCTGTAGGGTAGGTAGCTAGAGACGCCGGCGGCCATGGCGTGGCGGTGCGGTGCGTGCATGCCTTGGCGATCTTGTCGTAGGCGTCGGCGCTCTTGGGCACGATGCCCTGCAGCGCCTCGCGGGGCACGTTGTCCAGCAGCCACGTCGGCCACCCGTCCACCAGCTCCTCCTCCCGACGCGGCGCCGGCTGTGGAGGTGGCGGTGGCGGAGTGGCCTCATCCACAGCCGCCGCCGCCGCCGCCGGGTCTTCGTCCGTAGCTTCAGTACTCCGACGATCGTTGCCACTGTCCCTCTCGGTCGCCCCGCTGACGTCGTGACGACGGGCGCGAGTGGCGTCCTGCTGCTCCTGCAGCAGCCTGACGGCGGCCGGCGCGGCGGTGGGGAGGGGGTCGGAGAGGCGGGAGGAGGCGGGGACGTAGCGGTTCTGGCGCATGAGGTGGTCGATGCCACGGCCGTCGCTGCGTGCCGGGGAGCCCTGGGAGGGCTTGCCCTGCGCGCAGCCCATGTCGTCGGCGGCGTCGGCGGTGGTGGGGGAAGAGGAGGTGGAGGTGGAGGTGGAAGAGGGATGAGCGCGACGGGGAGGGAGACATCAACGAAGGGGAGAGGAGCGCAGGGGCCCGAGGTGGCGCCAAACATATACGTTGATATGATATATGAATATTATTATCGGCAGCCGGCGCCGGCTGGCCGGCGCGAGCGGCCGATCGAGTCCTGCGTCTCTGCGCGCAACAGTGCAGGGTTGGAGCATAGATGCCAAAGCTATAGACTGCTCATGCCGTGCAGCTCTTTTGGCAAAAAAAAAAAAAAACTCCATGACAAATAAGGCGTATCTAGAATTTTGGGCACGTGTGGTCCAACTTACATAATTTTTTTAAATATGATAAATATAATATGCCAATATACTTTAAGTATAGAATTGATCAAATGTACATCGTGATATATTAATAAGGGAGTCCTTTTTTCTCTTTGGACAAGTTTTTATTTTAATATATACATGTGCTTTAGGCTGGGTTTTTTTATCCACGGTCCACCGGGACCACCCTCTAGATACGCCACTCAAAGACAAATTAAGTTCTACGTAGGATTGGGCCATATAGATCCCGGAACTCATATATGATAGTAGAAGTTATCAAGCAGCGCACGTTGTGTTTGGGCTACTCTATAAGTTTTGCTCTCTGTATTGATATAATTTTGTGTGCGTAGAAACAAAATGGAACAACGCTGCCTGAAAAAAAAAAAAGCAAGCATAGAGTAATGTAGAAATGATAATAGAAAAGGTAGGAAAAAATACAGCAAAACCAAAAATTATGGAAGGGAGAAAATTAATACCTTTGGGAAGAAGAAAAGAAATAGGAAGTATAAACAACAAATGTCAAGTAACCAGTCAAAAAAAGATATTAATTATTGACATAGAATCCATATAAGTCAGTACTAAATATGGGCGTACACCCACGCACAATTATAAAAGGGGGCACCGGGCAATGGGGGCAAGTCAACACCAAACATTGGCCATACAACCACACACAATGATGAAAGAGGGTGCCAGGGGACCGGGCAATGGGGCAAAGGTATGGAAAGTGAAAAAACGTGGCGCTAACACGATGGGTGCAAGTGACAAGAAATTACCATGTATAGGAACATATCGTATGCTAGTCATCTACGTGGGAACCAGTTCCACCGACATAATTACAACAAGGGCAACTGACCAAAGTGATTGAGACAATGGGATGCACCAATAATTCTGCAGGAAAATTAAACCAACATGACAGTCCGCACTGCCGGTTAATATGCGTTGAACAGTAAAGAGAAAACACAAGAAATATACATGGCGTAACAAAAAAATAGGTACAAACGGTTTAAAAACATAGGAAAAATAGAAGGCTAACGGGTTTGAATAGATAAATGTTTCAAGATTTTAAGAATTTGAATAGAAAATTCTTTTAAGGCTTTACGAATTTGAACAAAAAATCTTATAAGGTTCAAAAAGCTTGATACTCTCTCTGTCCTAAAATATAACTACCTACGAGTGTTTTGGGGTTTAAGAGTTGAGGAAAAGATCTAAAATATCCTAATTAATAGATGGTGGGGTGATGGGAATTAAGAATAGTATGAGTGAGATACGGGTCTTAAGAGTTGTAGGATGATGGAGTCTACTAGAAGTAGCATGAAAAGTAATCGGGTAAAATTCACCCTTTACATATCCTAAGTAGTAATTATACTTAGAACAAAATTTTAATGTAAATGAGGGAGCAGTTTGTAAGAAATAAATGAGGGCATGCATATGCAAGGTTGAGAAAGGTCAGGGTCTTTTCAATAAGTTAGGGCCTATGCTAAATTGTTGAGACAAGTGTTTATATTAAAAATTTACGGTTGGAGGGGTCCTTGCAAAGAGGAGTATAAATTTCAGATTTTACGTGTGGGCACAAGTACCCAAATTTTGCCTTCTTTACCTAGTATTACCAAAAACAGCAGGGGTTCATCTGCAAAAGTTTCAAATATTATTGGTCCCAAGAAGTGAAGAAGGGCCAATCTAATATTTTTATAAACTGATAGTCTTAGTGAAAAAGAGAAAAGTTTAAAAGCTATGCATGAATCGCTGTGTTAGCGGGAACGCCTACGAGTTTGAATAGACTGAAGAAATCCTCCTACAAAAATTATGTCATATAAAAATCAGTGTGCAGCCATGCACACGAAGCGTAACTGAGGTGGGGGACGTATGCATATCAGTCCTGACGTAAAGTTCCGAAATCAATTACTCCTACCATTGGTCTTTGGTCTCCATATATATACATGAACTATTTTATAGAAGCATTCATTTTACCCATTACTAAAAATGGCTCATTCTACTGCCTAAAGATATTTATTATTTTTTTTCTGCTAGTGCATGACAAGCTCTAGGTTCTGAATTTTGTAGAACTATTTATGACAGTATAATATAAAGATATTTTCAATTTTTATGGCATTTTGCATTTTTAAAAGAAATTGACATTTAAATCAGTCGTACATGCTTCTAATTAATGCAAACAATGCCTAAAAAATTCAAGAAAAATTTGAGACAAGTGGGATAATCCTATCTGTCAACCCACACAACTTCAGTTCAAAATATGGCTTGAACAAAAAGCAGAGAAATGTCGTTAGGGAGTAAATTAAAGTGAACCAAAATTTTTAATATATAACTTGGGAGGTAATGTGAGGAAAATAGTTTAGGGTTAAATGGTCTGATCAAATAATTTAACAGAGTAAAATAAACTATTTTTTTATTAATTTTATGAGAGTTTGGTCTCAAGTTACTTGTTCAGCTGAGGGTATAGCTCATAGGTTCAGGTTTTCGTAGGGGTTATCACTATCTAATGATATTACGGTTATTGTAAAAAAGTTACTTTAAAAAAAAGTCGAGATTTAAACAGAGAAAGTTACTGCACCTATTACTGCGATAACGGAGGCAACCGCTTGCGTGGTATTGCAACCGGTGCATAGGTCAAATAGCAGTGCTCCTTGTATGGGCAATCATTCACTAGGCCATTTGGCGCCTATAAGGCTTGGTAGTACAGCTACTCCACGGCATTTTCAAAGCTGATGACGAGGTCATAATAAGATGGAAACAGCACTACCTGCAAATTAAACGCAATGTAAGCACATATTTATGTGGAGTACCGTACAAGATCGGGAAGCAAAAGGAAGAAAGGTTCTTGGTGTCTTGCCCTTCTACTGGAGTTAGCAAAGCAAATCAGCTGTCGACGTCTTTGCTGGGTAGACATACAGACAAGAGCAGCATTTATATATAGGCGGAGTTATACAAATGGCTACAGTACACCTATTTTCATATCTTCGCCGGCCGTTGATAATTACATTCAGGTGTGTTTACTTTATTGCCATCTCTAATCTTATTAAATTTTGACTAAAATTTAGCAAGGTAACAAGTCAAACACATCATTACCAATACAACTTTATCAAATATTAGTAAATCCCTTAAAACTCTATCAAATTTAAATTTGATAAGATCTTAAATCAAACACCACTCGATCTTACTTTTATCATATAGGGAATTCCTTTTATTCGACATGGGCACGGCGAACGGATTTGATGGGCAAGGAGCATGGTGACCGAGCACGGCTTGCACCACGGCGACATTCGTTACTTCGGATTTCGTTTCTGTTGCAATTAAGTAAGAACTTGTTCCTTAAGATTTGCTGTTAGTTCCTAATCATTAGCAAATTGTAATCGCCTATGTATGAGCTTTCAGTCGATGGATAATGCAAGCAGAAGTAATCTCCTAAATCCCCTTCTCCCTCTTGTTCTCCTTCATCACGGCTCTTGGACAGCGAGGCTATAGACCCCATCCTCCTGTCGAGCACCGCTATATTAGGTGTGAAGTTTAGGATTTTCCCGTTCCTAACAGCTTTATCTTATTAAACTTTAGTAATGTCCGAACTTTAATAAATTTTTTGAGCAACAAAGTGAAAGAGTTATTTTGCTAGTGCATATAACTCCGAGCAATGCTATGAGAGTATACGTTTGTGAAAAAGTTGAATGTAGTACCAAAATAAATTATATTTTTTCGATTGCACGAAAGAATCGTACAGGCACACATACATCACTATACCGCACGTATAGTACTACATTTGAGCTCTATTAACATATGTTAAAAAACGAACATCAACAATAAATCTCCGACCTCTGAAATGAAGTGTCCAACAGAATACAATGGCTAATTAATCTAATCCTCTGACCTCTGAAATGAGGTGTACAACAAAATATATACAATGGCTAATCTAGTCTAGGTCACGGAACCTGAACAGGATTAAAACGCAAGTGAGATTGTCGCTAAACAACCACCCTTCTCAGTGTCAACCCAGCACGTAAACCAACTTCGAGACTACTTCCTCCGTTTCAAAAAAACTAGTTAAGACGAAGAGAGAGGATGCCACGCGTGAAGAACCCATATATGGCACAGCCACTAAATGACGGTCGGTTTCAACATGCTTGGTCTCTGACAAAGGTCGATGACAATAGCCAGAGGTAATAGAAAGGTATTAGGTAGTGTAAAAAAAATCTTAATCGTGTATTATAATAAGCATACAGGTAGAGAAGTTGATAAGTACGGATGGAACGAGCAAAAAAATTTCTATGGTGTTTGTAGTCCTTATTTTTTTTTAATCAATGGCGTTTTGGGATTCGGTTTTGCTACAACGGTGTCACCATTGTTGTGTGTTTCACTCTACATATTGTATCCTTAAGCATATATTGCCGTGATGATTTTATTTCACAAAGTCCCTACTGTGTCGTATTTTGTAGAAGAGACAGATCAATTTTTTTTTCTTTGCATACAATAGATCTACGGTGGATGTTTCCTTAAAAAAAACACAGATGGTTTACAATGCTACTACTATATATGGTTTAAAAAACTGGAATGCTATCAAAGGTGTGGTGATGAAGTCATTATTAGTGATATGCCCTAAACATAATCATAGAGATTATTGTATTACATACTATGTTTATGATCGAATTTATAAATAGTGTTTATTGCATTGAGACAGATAATTTATTATTGATCAATGAGTATGTGACTTATTTATGAGACTTTTTATATGATACGTTACTATTTTCTAAATAATTCCTGATTATATATCATATATATGGAACGGATATAATTCTAAGATTAGCACATATATTGATTGATAATCATATCTCATGGAACATGGTATGGAGGTATCAAATTAATAATATGGACATACGTTAGAGAATAAATTGTTGGATAGATCCAATTTAAGATACTGCAAGAGCTATATATGATGTGTCATCAATTAGTCTCAAGTAATTTTGGTGTAGAACTCTTATATCTGAGATTGTCAAAATTTCTAACATGTGTAGTGGCTTAATTGGGGGCTGCCAAATGCTACTCCATAACTAGTAAGTTATAAAAGTAGTTTACATGTTTGCTATGAAACATATAATGGGATGTGAATAATCACGATAGGATTTGCCCCTCTCAGTTAATGGGAGAGATATCTCTAGACCCTTCAATATAATGGACTACTGAAGTGCATGACCATACCGAGTGACTGAGGAGTAAATCACGAGTTGAATAATCCATCACATGGTCGAGTGAATGATTGAGCTATTGAAAGGACGCCTTAAGTTTAATCGATATCATATGGCAAAGGGGTTCGTACATGTGTATACTACAGGTTCAGCCGATATAATCTTTGTGAACATCTGACGGGTCGATATGCCTTGCTAGAGATCACAATTGATACGTGGACCAAAAATTTATTTTCGGGATGTAACCTAGTGTACATGAACCTACAGGGTCGTATACTTAACAGGTTGGAACAAAGTATTTGTATAGAGATCCGGACATGACTCAGTTCGAATAGGTCTTTGAGTAGAGTTCCTAATGGGCCTGCAAGATCCAGTTAGAAGTTCTATATATTCAAGGGCAAGATGCAGTGGAAAGATAGACTTCCGTGAGAAAACTATAGCCGCGTGCGGTCACTAGCACTTCCACGCACGGCGTTCTACCCCGAACGTGTGGATACCAGTAGAGACGTTGTTGCATGCGGCGTTGGTTGACATGGAACAAGGGAAGATGATCGCACGAGGAGAAGACACTTGCGCGAGGAGGTGACGATCGGGTTGTTGAGATCGACTACTTTCTCTACGTTGACGTGTGCATCATCGGATAGGGCTACTCTGATTCTGCTCCTGCTACTATGTGTGAGTATACAGGTAACGATTCATGATGTTTACTCACATGGTTTACTAGTTTACAAAGGTAGATATTTTTGTTTTGTGCTATCGTAGCCTACCCATTTTCCTACAATGATAGTTGCACACTCCACTACCTAGGCTGGGTTCAAATACTAATGCCTACAAATAATGCAGACAAGAGGGTATGCTTTCATGAGATTAGGATTTGTTGTTGATCTTCGTTGATTTGAGCGTGTGTTAAGAGATGCACACGTCAATGTGTGCGTGTGGTTATTTTCAAATTTTTTTGAACTGATGTTCACAAATGTTAGATCTGAAAAGGTGCCTGTTAGATGCGCCTGGCGCATGATTTAATTTGGTTGTGCACGATTTCGGCTGGCCCAATCAATTTCACAGCCAGCCTATCAAAACAAGAATTTTTTATTTTTATATTTTTTTAAAAAAATATTTACAAAAGTATATTTTTGTTTCAAAATTTTACAAAAATATACTCCCAACGGCCGCCCTCCCAGAGGCGTTTTGAATAATATGGCAAACGGCACTCTCGCCACCCTCTAGGAGGGTAGCAAGGGGGCCACCTGCAAAATTCCCGACCTGCGGGGCCACCGCTTTTGCGGGCGGCCCCCTTGCCGCCCTTTTAGAGGGCGGTTTTTTCCTGCCCAGGGGGCTGCCAGCAAAATGGTCGGCCCCGCAGTCGGCCAATTTTGCAGGCAGCCCCCTTGCCGTCCTCTACGAGGGCGGTTTTTGCCTAGCCAGGGGACTGCCTGCATAAATGGCGGCTCCTTGGCCACAGAGGCAAGGTGCTGCCTGTAAAAGTAATAAAAATCGCCCTTTGGGAGGGCGATTTTTTGCTGGCTCGGTATAAAACCCCCTCCCAGCCTCTGAAAAGTTCATAAAATTCCCAAAAATAACAGAAAAAAGAAGAGAGAACTGAGAAGGAAGGCGAATGAAAGCGGCGAAGCTTGTCGATTTGCGGATTCGTCTGCAGGTAAAGTCTATTGTCCCTTTGTAATTTCTATTTGTATTCATGAATTGATGTAGTATTGTCATAGTTACGTGTATCGTACTATATGAAAATAAGTTGTTACACTCATAGATTTGTAGTTATTTAGTCAACCTATTAGGCAACGTAATTTTGGTAGAGATGGTAGTTATAACATGTCGATTACACGGTATTAGATGTGATTGGAATGTTGGTACCTAGTTTAACTCTATTTTTCCATCAATAAAGATGTCAAATAAGGTGGTATTTCAATTATTTCATGAGCAAGGAAATGTTAGGTATGGTCCACAGGGTATAGATCTATCAGAGTTCAGTTCAATGGCTAAGGGCATTGATAGACTAGCTGAGATAAGTTTCGGGTCAGTGTACAACTGGTTGATGCGAAGCTTCCGAGTCGACCCCTAGATCAACGCAATAACCGTGTATGTTATAGTCAGTCGTGCAGTCAAAGGTTTTTTTGGGAACTGATGCCGGTGGATTGCACTGCCACTTAGAGATGGTACATGGAAAATGCATTCCAACATGGTTGGCCACTTGGCATACTTGTGTCGGTGTATGTGAAGGATAACACCGTTGCAATGGCCGTGCAAGATGATGAAGGTCTAAGTGCGACGGGAGAGAGGTTGGAAGAAATTCAATAAGATTTGGAGGAGGTTGGATGAGCTGACGTCTAAACAAACAGAGGAGCAGTCCAGGAGGGCTACCCTTGTAGGGGATGAGTCTCCACAAGCTCTTGGATCTCTACCAAGTGACGGACCTCGTATCAGAAGAAGGTCGGCATCGTCGATTAGAAAATTTTTGAAGTGGATTGAGAATGAGCCAAAGGAGAAATGGGCCTTATTGTTTGACAAAAATGGTTCTCGATTCGGCATAATGACCATAAATTTGGCAGAGGTTTATAACTGGGTGGTGCGTGGTGTTCGAGGGCTCCCACTTGTTGGCATTGTTAAATTTATCTTGCATGACACATGCACATACTTCAGAGATCGGTTTAGAGCAGCTGGCCTCTCCATGGCAGACAATAATCTTTTCTTTGGCACTCTACTGATTAAGTACATGCAAGATAAAAGTAATAAGGCTCAAAGACATCGAGCTATACCTCAAGGTATACAAGAGCACAGATTCAAAATATTGTGTGTCGACAAGGGTATGCGTGGAATCTACCGTAAAAGCATTGTGTAGGAGTGCGTGCTAAAGAAAGACGGGACATGCAAGTGCTCGTGCCGAAAGCCTACTCTGTTCCACAAGTCATATTCTCACGTTATTGCCACGAGCGCTGAGGGCGAGATAGAAGCACGTCATTTTGTCTCACCTTATTTCAGAAAAGAAGCAATCTTTAGTACCTGGAGTGGCCGAGAATACGTCTTTGGTATTGCAGGGACATTTACTACCGAGTATCCCAAGTTATCTACATTCCTGACCAAACAAAGTTGAGTAACAAAACAGGTCACCGCAAGACAAGACGCATTCGTAATGATATAGATGAGTCAAAAGCAGGTGAAAGGTGTAAACGTTGCGACCAGAAAGGCCATACCTACAAGAAATGTCCGAAAGATGCAACGGGCCGAGTGCGGTGGAAGCTGGACCGTCGGGTTCAAGAGCTGATGGTAGTCGTCCCCCAGGTAAAGGCACAACTTCAAGGCGACCCCGTCCTAGACGTTCTCGGGCATTTGGTGGTGGTGCGGTGTAGTGTTAGTCCATGTATCAATATAATAGAGATTCTATAACTTAAGTTCTCCTGCTGTGTTGCATGCATGATCTTTGTTATAGAACAATATGTACCGTGTTGTCGTCTTTTATTGTCATATAATAATGCTATGAACCTTTATAATAATTTTTAATGTGGTTGTTCAATTAACTTTACGAACTTACTCTTACTAGTTGCTTTCATAATAAAAATTACGCTAAGTTTCTATTTGCATGCAGGTATGGCGTACCAGACACCGGAGCTGCTCGACCGGGGGCTCGACCTGTCCCACCGGTCTTACCTGTCAGCCGTTGAGGGTGCTGAGCTGAGCACCTTTCGTCCACGGCCTTCACGTCACCTCTTGCGTATAGACCCCCGATTCCGTGAGAGGTAAGAGTTGTACCAACATTTTTACATATCTATTGTAACACCCCGGTTTCTGGGCCGTTAAAAACTATTTTAGTAAAAACCCTAATTTCAAAAAAAAATTTGGATTTTTGTGTGGTTAAGGATTTGTGCCGTAGATATCATGTTAAGCCTCCCTTGAAACCCTAAAAACCTCGGTCCCAAACCTTCTCCAAATTCCGAGACTCGAACTTTGCAATTCGACTGTCTCTCTCTCTAAACTTTCTCGAAAAATCCGAAATCAAATACCTCTTAAAAATTCTCTGTACTCGAGTTCGAATTTTGCAATTCGAAGCCCTCCGTTTAAATCTCCTTATTCTGTTCCTCTCGGAAACTCTGAATTCCATTGAGAACTCTCTTCCCAAAATTTGCCTCAAATCCCAAGAATTAAATTCAAGTTTATATATCCTTTCCGAACCCTCCCAAAAATAATTTCCTCAAATAAAACTTCGGATCGAGTTCCAAATAATTGAAATCTCCTTTGAAAGCCCTTCCTTGACCTCCTATTAATTCTCACCAAAAGTCCTTCTCAAAGAAATCCCAAGGATTAAACTCCAATTCTAAAATCCCCTCGAGATCTTCCTTCTTATTTTCCTCTATCAAAAAGTCCCCAAAAATTTCCCTGAGTCACAGTCTCAAATTAAAATTTAATTTGAGCCGAAGCCGCTTTGAAACCCTCCCTAAGAATCTCTCTTAAAAATATATATACATACATACATATATATATATATATATATATATATATATATATATATATATATATATGTATATGTATATTAGAGTCCCCCTTGATTTCCAAAATTCTAATATCCAAAACAGTATCCAACCCACAAGAAAACCCCTCCAAAATCCTCATCCATCTTTTTAATATATATATATGTACATATACATATATATATATATATGTATATATCTTTCCCCAACTATGGTGGAAAAATCCTTCCATAAAATCTCAAGCATTTTTTGTGGTTCCAAGGATAAATTTTGAAATAAATCCCTCTCAAAAATTCTCAAAAAGTCCTAGAAGTTCCAATCTCAAAATTAGAATCAAGTCCGAATTTAGATCTCCAAATCAACCTGCCACGCCATACCCCTTTTTCCCTCTCTCTCTTGCAACAGCACGGCAGTACACTACACCAGCCACAGTGCTCGCCATGGCCAACCCGAGCTCCCGTCGTGTCAGCCTCAGCCCCCGCCGCACCGTCTCTCTTCCTTGTCCCCTTCCACCGCTCGCCGTCTATAAATAGAACCCTATCCACCTCTCGCCGCGCCATCATTTGCCACGACCCGAGCTCGAGCTCCGCCATTGCTGCCTCTCGGCTTTGCCTCAATACACCTCCCCGGACCTCAACCAATCCAATTAAGCCTCAGCGCCGAACTCCTGATCGCCTCGTGGCTCCGCCCGTGCCCTCAATTCCATCCGAGCGCCGCCCAAGGGCAAACGCCCAAATCGGAGCGTCGCCGCCCTGCCATTGCCGTGCTTCGGAGCTCGCGATTGCACAGGGTAAGAGCTCGATTCCTCCCTTCTATCTCCTTCCCGCGGGACACCGCATCCAGGCCTGCCCATCCCAAGCCCCTCCTAGCCACTCTGCCGCTCCCTGGTCACCGGCGACGACAACACCTCGCCGCTGCTCTCTGGATGCCGCCGCCCACCGCCGTCGGCCACCATCCAAGACATTCGAGCCGACCATCATCCTCGCCGTCTCCTCCTCGTTCCATTCCCGCTGGCCGCCCTTTCTCCCTCGCCGCCGTTCGCTGGCGTCCCCCTCAGCCACCGTGCGCCGTCAATCTCTCTACCAGCCAGTCTCCTGTACCCCGTCCGGCACTCCTCTCTCTCTCGGTCACTGCATGTGGGCCCGCTCGGTTAATATATGGCATGTGGGCCCATGGAACACAGTAACTCCCTCCTCTCTCTCCCTATCACACTGCATGTGGGTCCCTCCCCATTAATACTCCTGTATGCATGACAAGTGGGGCCACACTGTCATCCTTTTCCCTCTCTCTTCCATGTGGGCCCCAATCCTTGTTCACTCTCCCACACACACATACATGTGGGACCACCATGTCTCACTGACATGTGGCTCCTAGGCTCCCTTTCTCTCTCCTCTGTATCAATGACAATGGGCCCCCTCCTGTCAAACACTGTTCACAAAATAATTCTTTTTCCAAAAATCCAATTAATTCTTTTCTTATTCAGAAATTCCCTAAAACTTCCAAAATTCATATCTTTTCAACCGTAACTCCGATTGACCCCGCTCAAGTCTCTAAATTTTTCTAAAAAAGAGATCTACCTCATGGCACTATTAGTTATTAATAATAGTATATTATTTCTAGGGTTTTGTGTATTTTTCCCTCATTTTGTGCATAGTCAACGTCTCGGAAATTCGTCGGATGTCGGATTTTCGCGAAGTTTGAAAACGAAGACTGAGGCAAGTCACTCCTTGACCATATTGCTCCTAAATTTAAAATATTTTATTTGCAAAATTGCATGGTTAGTGTGCACGTTAAATTGATCGACCTCGGTTTGTGTGTCGAACCGACGGACATGCCCGATAGTTGCATAAACCCTGTAGGTCTTTGATATCCTATTCCTTGTCGCTCCACTTCGTGGTACCTCGGTGATCGTGCTCTCTAAGCACAGATTCCGATGGTTCCACCCACATCACTATTGTTTGTCGATTTGGAAAAATAGGGTTTCCAAAGATTTAAAAACCCGACATGCGATGCCAACGAAATTGTGAAACAAAATTAATTGCGAAAATCTGCGGTGCAAAGTGATCGCATGTGTGGTGGCACTTCGTATTCGCATATAAGGACCGATTCCTTGGGAAATTTCATTCGAGTATCTCACAGTGCGACCACACGGGTGGAATGGGACACCCCTGGCCGAGTAACTAGTGTTCCCAGGATGGTTTTCGGTTGCTAATAAATGTGAGACTGGTTGGGTGCCAAGAGGATGATATACCCCCATCCAGAACCCATTTATAGAGCAACGTGCTATCCTGAGAAGGCTCTGGAAAGGCCTTGTTGCGAACCTCCCCACTTGATCAGTGTGGGAGTAAGCTCGCGTCGTGTGGGTAAAACGTGCACCCTTTGCAAAGGTCTCTATAATCTGTTCGAACAGTTGTGCCCACGGTTACGGGCGAGTGTGAGGTGATTCCTCTAGCGTAGATTTAATTTTACAAATATCTGTGCAATTGTTTTGCGGGTTGGGAATCGTTACCAGAATCGGCCTCAGTGGCTGATGGATGACCTGAGTGGTCTGAAACGGGACTATGTGACCCGGGATGTCCAATGGCATCATAGTTTAGGCTTTCTAAGTGGAAGCGGTATATGTTTTAAGTTGAGATTAAGGATGGCTCAAGGAGCCACTGAGATGAATTATGAGATGAGATGATATTCTGGATAGGACAAAAGTGAAAGGAAAATAATAGAGAAAAACTGAGACTATGTCTTGGAGGGGACGAAATTGAAAATAAAGTAATAGATGGGTATACAGTGGGAAGCTGCTTGTGGGCAGACCCACTGATCCACTGTCGTGATCCGATAGGCGGTAATGGCATACCTAAAATCAATTAAAAATCAGTTTTGTCCGCTCGAGTTGTTGAAAAGCAATTCGCGGACAGGATCGAGGCGAGAGCCTCCTTCTAGTCACTTTGAGACAATCCACACTTAGGTTTTTGAAAATGTTTTCAAATGAAAGGTTTGCGAAATAAACCCCAGCCTATCTTTGATAGCCTGCATAACTCACATTTTTCGTGACTTGCTGAGTACGTAAGTACTCAATCTATCTCTTTTCTCCCCTCATTCAGGAAGAGTGAAGTTGAAGTGACGATTAGGGTTTCTTTTTCTAATTCTAAGCCATTGCTTGTGGATTGGGTTCTCACTGCGCTGTCGTTCCGCTGCCGCTGTTCTGTTTGCAAGTTGCTGCTCAGGGCTTGCCCAAAGTCACAACTTATAAAGGTATAGTACATATTTATTTAGCTAATTGTTGTGGTACATCTCCATTGACTGTGGGTACCAGCAAGGGTTTCTAGGATTGGTACCGGCATCACGGTTCCGTGGGAGTTGGTTCACGCCAATCTCCTTCGGCGCTTCCTCTTTGGTGTCACTATAGGTGGTGCAGGGCAGGAGGCGCTACATCTATGTTTCACAATATTGACTATGGTGCTATATTCTATAGGTTGCGTGAGTCTGGACTTCTTCCGCTGTACAGGCTAGTCAAGCCCGCATCGAACGAGAGGGACCTTGCAAAGCGGTGGGACGCTAACGATCACTTTTGGCAGCACTGGTGGATTGCTGGAGACCGGAGACGCACACGTTCTACCTACCATGAGGCGAGATGCCCACACTGTAGACGTGTCGTAACTGCTGGGCCATTCCCTCGTAGGGGATGCTGTGGTTCCAGTTGATGGTTTGCATGGATAGGCACAGCACATCACTACTCAGTTCGCTCACGTACACCCGGCCAGACTTGGTGCGCCGGGTTACTACCGCCTTACATACAAAGTGGCCCCTGCAGGCGTGGCTGCTACAGTTTACCGTAAAGTCCCGTATTCCTAGATTTATATCGCCCGATCTTTAAAGCAACAGTGGAACAACAATAATCTTGCTTTGCAGCCTGATTAGCTACACCCTGACGCCGACGACTACTCGGTGCGACGGAGCTTGGAGGCGTACCTGCTCTGGCTTTCGGTTGGGTGATGTACCAACGACAAGGACGCGGGTGGACAAGGGACTGATCCACTACGCTTCATGCATCATACAGCGAGGACGGCTGGTACCGCAGTGGAGCTGGGGATCTTCTAGTGCTAGCGGCAACGTACCGTGGTCTGTGACATGCACAAAGACCGATCCAGTACGATTATCGCCGGTTGCCCTCTCCTTCTGCACTATGGGCGCCGAGCGGTTTGCGATAGGTTGCCCTCTAATTCAGCATTCCCTACGAGGGCGGTTTAAGGGCTTGTACGGGTAGTCGGACCGTAGGACCGTATCTTC
>RYFJ01000545.1:0-51222 GCA_003991445.1 Oryza meyeriana var. granulata
TGAAGACAGCCCAACCCGGCAGAAGAACTATGAATAATCGGAACGGAGCTCGAGTTTCAGATAGAGGACCATGTTGTTCTCCGCAGATCACCCTACCGAAGGAACAAAAAAGATTCGGGAATGAGTGGAAAGCAGCGCCCCTAGATCGGACTTACCCTCATTGTCGACAGACCGGTAGGCGTATCAACTGAGGTTACGCCGAAAACTCCCGACGTCCACGCGTTGGTTTCATGTGCCAGTGAAGAAATGTACTTCGCATCCCTGAAGAGCAAGTTCCGTTGAAGAGAGCGACGTGTACAACGCAACCTCACCTACAAGAACACCTATTCGGATTTTGGAGACAAGACAGACGTTACCAGGACGAAAGACAATCAATTCATGTGGCCAAGCTGCAATGGGAGCAGTAACCATTCGGAGGATGAAGCTTACATTGGAACGGGAAGATTCGCCCTCAAGCTCTGAAGTCCGGAGCTCTTGCGAGTAGCGAATCTCGGGATGAGATTTGTTAAGTGGGAGGTTTGTTAACGACCCGTTTTTTCTTTTCCCGGCTATCTTCCTTTTCCGCAGGCTCCCTCCTAATCCTGTCAGCTGTGCCCAGTTTTCCTCTGGCCAGCCGACTACCTTCTGCCCTTGAGCCGCAGTAGATGGCTACTCAGTCCTTGCATCCTGCCCTGTTCCTTTTTCTTACCAAAAAAATCGGACCTCCTTGCGCCGGTAAGCACTGTGAACGTGGACCCGAACTAGAGATATCAACTTTGTTGAGACCGGTTGTTTCCCTTGTCCCCCGAGTTGCACCGGCGCCGTTGAGTGGGAACTGCCGACTACCGAATGGAGAAGAACCAATCTTCACCTTGCCTCAGCACCACTTGGACCGATGGACAATAACCTGCAGCATCGCTTGACCAGTGGTCAGTCCGAAGCCCGGTCAGTGAGATTTCTCCAACCTGTCCCTATTAGCCTTGACCTTAATGGTCTCGTCGCAGCTACAGTGCCTGCCAACTCCTCTGCCAAGTTGGACTCCAAAGTCACTTCCTGTCAATCCCTGTCAGTTCATCTTGACTTCCTTGCTCCACCCGTTCGCCCAGCTCCACCGTGCCTCAACCTTGCACGTCGGCTATATATATGGCCAACCCGTGCCCCGCTTCTTTCTTTGTTTTGGGCAAACCGGCCAGCTCCAGCTCTGCTGATTCTTGTTTCTTCTCTCAAGCTTTGGAGCTCTGTCGCCTGGTTCGCAAGCCTGGTTCAGCCGACTGGCCCCCTTTTGCAGCCGACTACTTCTTGATCCTTTTTCTTGGTGTTTTACTTCTCCTGCTTATCAGTGTTTCTTTCTGCTTGTTCAGAACCTGAACCCGGTGGACGATCCAGAAGCCCGCCTTCGCCGAAGAAGACCCCGTCCTTGGAACAAGGCAAGCCTCTTGATCATATTGTTTCCCATATATGCAAAACTATGTTGTTTGGAAAATATATGCATGCTTAGTTCACCTTTTTTAAAACTGTTGGCCTCGTTTGCAAGCGCAACCGATGACCTACCCAGTAGTAACACTTATCTGGTAGGATGTTGTTATATTTCCCTTGAAGAGCCCCACAAATGGCACGCTAGCATCCTACTGAGGATACGATGCCCGAGTAGAATGGCTTAGCGGCTGCAACGTTGTCTGTCGTTGGGAAAAAAACGTTGGGTTTTTACCAAACTGATTGAAAACCCGGTACTCCGTGTATCGGCGTGTTTGTGAAACAAATAAAGTTGTGGAAATCTTGATATACAGAGACAGGCCTGTGTGGCTTGGCTATGTATCATCATTAAGGACGCGTTTCCTTTGGGAATTCCATCCGAGCATCTTACAGTGCGACCAGACGGGTATTAATGGGATGCCCCTGGCCGAGTAAATAGTAGGTTTAGGGAAGTTCAGTGCCGACCACTGAATCCTGTGTGGATCTTTCGGCTGGCATTGGATGACTCTAGACTGGCTTTGGAAATGGCCCTTGTCCACGAATTTCTGGGTACAGGGCCATGTACTCGGTGTAATTTTCGTGTCGGATGGGTAAAGCGCACACCCTCATCTGCAGAGTTTAGGCAGAACTGTTCGAAACAGCCGTGCCCACGGTTAAGGGCGATGCAAGGTGATTCCCATAGCGTAGATTTGTTGCCAGTGATTTGTGGAAAGTGTTTGAATGGAAAGGGAACCGTGACCAGAGTTTGCCGATGTGAGTAAACGGAAGGCCTGTGTGGCCAGAAACGGAATCTGTGTGGTCCGGGGTGTTAAGCAATAAAACAAGTGTATGAAAAGTAAACAGGATGAAGATCATGCTCCCGGGTTGTAGCCAGGGCAGCAAAGTTTAAGCCCGCCAGGTTGTAGCCAGGGCGGCAATTCAGGTCTTCGGGTTGTAGCCCGAGCAGACGGTGATGAGCAGCTCTCCGGGTTGTAGCCAGGCCAAGCAGTGTTTAGCTAGCTGGTTGTAGCCAGCCTAGCGGGCATTTAGTGCCATGATCATGCTCCCGGGTTGAGCCAGCGGCAGCGATGATGAGCCCCGGGTTGTAGCCAGGGCGGCCGACTAGCTAGCTGGTTGTAGCCAGTGTAGCGGGCATCAAGTGCCACAGCTGAGATTTTGGTTGTAGCCGAGTCTCAGGTCAACGAGTGGTTGTAGCTACTTCGGGAAGTACAGGACGCAGCAAAGACGAAGCAAAAGATGATAAGAACATATATGTTTATGCTTGATTCATTAAGTATGGGTTTCGAGTTGTTTGAAAAGTTTGTTATTAGTTCAAGCTTGCGGAATGGATAGGGGCGTGAGCCTCTGTCCGACCATGTTTGTTAGGTTTTTGTTTGTGGGTTATTTAAAAAATTTAAGCTCACTAGTGTTTTGCAAAGAAAAGAGTTTCTTAAGGCAATTTTTGCAAATGAACCTTTGGCTTTCTGTCTGACCGACATGGCATCATTTCCGGCTTGCTGAGTAGAAAGTACTCACTTGTTCATTATATGTATAGTTAGGTTTTGGAGAAGAAGACGAAGATCCGACTGCTGTTATGTGGAGGGGTTCCTCCAAGACCAGGCCGACTACGAAGACTTCTGAAGGTTTCGAGCCTAGTTCCCAACCGTACTGTGGAGTAGTTTTTTGCCCAGCTTCCGCCCTGTTTCTGCTGTTCGTTTTTTGTTGTTCGGCGTAGTTTACCTGTTTTTTGATTATTTTTTGCCCATCCCGGGTCTGTCCTGATGGATCTCCGTTGTACATACTATGTAAGTACTCTGTTATGTATTTATTGTAACTCTGTGTTGTATCATTGTTGTGCGTACCCGACTACTGATCCTGGGATCGGGTGCCTTATGCACATGGTGGCCTTCCACCTAGTCGGGAGGCGCCACAAGCACCCATTTATAGGGCAACGTGCTACCTGGGAAGGCTTTGGAAAGGCCCTGTCGCGAACCTCCCCACCTGATTAGTATGGGAGTAAGCCCCCCCCTTTGCGTCCCCCCGTGGGTGGGTTTAAAGCGTGCACCCTTTGTAAAGGTATCTAAACTATTCGAACAGCCGCGCCCACGGTTACGGGCAATATGAGGTGATTTCTCTAGCGTAGATTTGTTTGCCAATATTTTACAAAAGTGATTTGTGGTATGGGAACGCGTTACCAGAATTGGCCTTAGTGGTTGATGGATGACCTGAGTGGTCTGAAACGGGGCTGTGTGACCCAGGATGTCGAATGGCATCATAGATTAGGCTTCCTGAGTGGGAGCAGTTTGTGAAATGAGCTGAGATTATGGATGGCTCGAGGAGCTACTGAGATGAGATATGAGATGATGTCCTGGATAGGACAAAAGTGAAAGGAAAATAATAGAGGAAAAATAAGATTACGTCATGGAGTGAACGGAATTGAAAATAAAGTAATATATGTTGATACAGTGGAAAGCTGCTTGAGGGCAGATCCACTGAACCGCTGTTGTGATCTGACAGGCGGTATAAGAATACTTAAAAACAATTAAAATCTATTTCGTTCGCTCGAGTTGTTGAAAAATAATTCGCGGACAGGATCGAGGCGAGATCCTCCTTCTCGACACTTTGAGACAACCCACACTTAGGTTTTTCGAAAAATGTTTTCAAAATGAAAAGGTTTACGAAATAAATCCTAGCTTATCTTTGATAGCCTATATAACTCACGTTTTCCGTGACTTGCTGAGTACGTAAGTACTCAATCTATTTCTTTTCTCCCTTCATTCAGGAAGAGTGAAATGGAAGTGAAGATTATGGTTTCTTTCCTATCCCAAGCCATTGCTTGTGGATTAGGTTCTCGCTGCGCTATCGCTCCACTGCTGCTGTTCTGTTTATAGGTTGCTACTCAGGGCTTGCTTGAAGTTGCAACTGATAAATATTATATATATATATATATAGGTATATTGGTATATATTATATATATATATATTTTGGATAGGGTATTTACTGTGGTACATCTCCATTATCGCCGGGTACCAGCAAGGTTTCCTGGGACTGGAACCGGCACCGCGGTTCCATGGGAGTTGGTTCACGCCAATCTCCTGTGGCGCTTTCTCTCTGGTATCACTGTAGGTGGTGTCAGGGCGGGAGGCGTTACAACAACACAAGCCACCTCCAATCTCGTCGAGTCAACATTGAAGAAGCCCGACGACAGCTAGCCGTCGACCACCATACCAGAGCCTTACGATGACATAATGGCAGACTAGATTAGTGTTTTCCTTCTATACCTTGTACTCATGAGATTTATATAGTGGAAAACATCGGCCTCTGGCCACATAAGAGTAGGGCTATTACCCATCTCGGAGGTCCAAACTTGTATAAAAATCATGTCTCGCTCACTCTCGCTACAACTTCGTTGGCATCCTCATATTAATCGTACCCTTCACATGCAAATATACCGTATGTACACGGATACTGCGGGCGAGTACCAATCCATTGACACATCTTAACATTTTTTAAATAGTTTTATCACTGTTCACATAGCGTGGAAGCACATAAAATAGATTTAAACATTGATATTTTAAAGTTCAAGCAATTAGTCATAAAAAAGTTAAAAATATTTTGAATTTTCATAACAGCGTCATGTATGGCTCTAAAGAGTTTCAGCTTAAAATAAGACTTGGTATAAAGAGAAAAAAGGAGAAATATTATTAAGGAGTAAAGTAAACTATTTCTAATAGTCCAAAGAGTAAAATAAGCTGAAAAAATAGTTTCGTTTAATAGTTTGAGTGAGTAACATGGGCTTCTTTCCGATAAGAATAAGTGAAGTTAGCTAGTACTCAAGTACTCACTCAAGTCAAAAAACAAGCTGTTTTGAACTTTTCAAACTCGATATTATATAACTTTGGACTGTCCCATTCTTTAGCATAAATTAAACAGTTACATGGTGTAATTTATATATATTATGAAAGTTCTTTGTTACCAAAAGTTTGGACATATCATTTCATTTTCATATACCCAAAATTTATATTTTAAATCATATTCTAGAGGGAGTAGTTGTTGGATGTATGGAGAGACTTGCATGGCCGCGCAATTTATACCTCGTTTCCGTAGGCACGCTGCCGACTCCTTATGATTGCCGCGAGATATTCTACCTGCATCTGCACGCAATGATCGAATGAAGTGTCAGATCGACTGATTGTATTCCTAGAGTTGTTCACGACGAAAAATTTAATATGTAAATTAACTCATATATATGCAAAGGTTAAGCTAGTTTGGTGTGCAACAGATACATACACTAGGATTCTATTCCTTCCGCCCTAAAACATAAGCCCTTTTAAAGTTTTCTTTCATGTGGATTAATAAAAAAAGATAAAATTAAATAACTAAGGGATGGCTGTAATTAATTAAAACGAGTGAGTATGTGAAAAAATATGTATATTCTGAGTCAAAATTTAATTAAACGCTAGAAATAGCTATTTTGGGATTAAGGGAGTAGCTAGGACATGCAGTGTGTAGAAATGGTAGAATTATATATCAAGATATCGTATAAAATCTACAGATTTTGTGTGCCAGTATATAAATCATGAAAGCGTGCGCAGATATGTGCGGTACCCTGAGGTTGTGCATCTGTGTGGCGTTAAGTTTGATCGGCTCCAGGATGCGGCCTCCGATCAACGGCCGGGGGACGCCGTCGTCGCCGTCGGACGGGCCTCCCTGCCTATCACTACTACCAGCAGTGGACGCCATCTCACTTCCCCTACAAAACCGGAGGCTTCAATTGTCACCTACACAACTAGCTGCAGGTTTGTGGACACTTGGTGGTGGCTAGAACGACTACCCGAGAGGGGAAAGCACGATGCCGTGGGGAGGCCCGGACGCGCAGGCTCACTCGCGCGGCGCAGCAAACGCGCGGACGGATGGGTCGGGATTCGGGAACACCATCCACATCCACATACACAGCAGCCAAGCTGTAAATCAGCGTAACGTACGTACTGGCGTGACGTGCGCTGCTACGTACTCCCTCCGTCTAAAAAATCCAATCCTAAGTATAAATCTGAATATAGGTTATATCCAAATTTGTAAGTAGGAATTGGTTTTTTAATGAAAGGAGTAGCTAGTACTACGTGTGTTTCCAGTAGTCCGAACGGCACCGGATGCACGGACTGCGCACTGCTGCAACTAGCGGTGCAAACGGTTCAGATATTATCCGCTAATTATCCAAAATTTAGAATACGGATAGCATCAGTCAGATAATTCTCGGATTCGAAAACGGAAATGGATAATTTTTCTCGGATACGGATACGAATACAGTAAAGACATTATCCGGCGGATTCTGGAATCGGTCGGAAACTATCCGAACAAATTTTTGGATATCCACATCAAATCCAAATGGCCCACTATGTATTTACGTGGCCCACCCAATAGCCCATTACATTTACTCCTAACCTAACCCTAACTTTCCATCATGGTTCACACATATTCACAGTTGGCACACACAACCACAGGCGCCGCCACCCCGTCGGCCGAACTCCTCTGTCGCGCCGCCACCCTGTCGCCCCACCGTTGCGCCGGCGCCCCGTCGGCCCTCGCCCCACTCTCCCGCTGGGCTCCCCCGTCGCGCCGCCGTCCCGTCGTCCCACCGTTGCGCCGGCGCCCGTCGCCCCACCTCCGAGCGCTCCCGCTCTGGCTCCACCGTCTCCACCTCTGGCCTGCTCATCCTCCCTCCGCCTCGCCCCACCACCTCAGCCCCCGCCACCCCGCCTTGCCTTGGCGTGGTTTCTCTCTCCGACATACGGTTCGTTAGGAGGCTCGGGGCGGGGGACATCGGGAGCGTCTACCTGGCCGAGGTGAAGGGGAAGGGCGGCGGTGGGAGTGCGCTGGTGGCGACGAAGGTCATGGACAGGAAGGAGCTCGCAGGGAGAAACAAGGAGGGACGCGCGCGCACGGAGAGGGAGATCCTCGAGGCCGTCGACCACCCCTTCCTCCCGCGGCTGTACGGGGTGGCGGAGGGGGATCGCTGGTCCTGCCTCCTCACCGAGTTTTGCCCCGGCGGCGACCTCCACGTCCTCCACCAGCGCCAGCCACATCGCCGCTTCTCCGAGTCCACCGTCACGTATATATATTTCTCTCTTCGATTGCTCGATCGCATGAACACATTGTGTAAAATGGTAAAAAAACGTTTATGTGATGTGGTCTATGTGGATAAACTATTTTGTGATAAACTATTTGATTGAGTATTTAAACTATTTGGATGGTCCATATTATGTGATAGAAAATTTGATCATGTGATGAAACTATTTTTGTTGATATAAATGCTTAAAATTACTATATCTAAAATTTATGATTAAATCGAAGATGATGATATGATTGTATACTTGCATAGAAACTAGTAATGTGTTGTTGATATGGATGTTTGAAATTTGTTGTATATGTTGTTTAGTTAAAAATTTGAAAATATTGATATATTGTTTTACCAAAAAATAATAAATTGTCTCTCTTCATTGGTTTATAAAGTTCAGTTTGAGGGGTTTTTATATTCGAATAAATATTTATTATCGTATTTATTCTGATTCGTATTGGCTCCGTATCTGTATTCGGTAATATTCGATTTCGTTTTTGTATCAAGGTTTTCGATTACAAATCCGATTTCAAAAAAAATATGAAAACAAATATGATAAAACTAGTTTTTAATCGTTTCTGATCTGTTTTTACCCCTAGCTGCAACTCGATGGATGCAAGCAGAGGCAGCCAGAGCCATAACGGCAGGGTGATCTTTCGGCTGGTGTGTGTGACATTGCGTGCTTAGTTTTGATTTCCTACCTGGATAGCTAAGGATACCAGGATGCGGCTGTACAATGTTCTCAATCCTGAACCCAGACGGCCGGGCAACCTTTTATCTTTTTTGCTTGAAAGTTAGCTAGCAGTGATGTATGATTCATGTGCAGTTTTGTTCTAGCGAGAAGTGAAGTATTACAGGCATTAGAAAAAGAGACCACCTATTAATTAAACGTTTTAAAAAAATAAATCCATTAAACGACTGCGGTTGCACATATTTATGACTGAATGGTATAAATTTATAACTAAAGTTACACGTGATCGATGTTAGATGCAGTTGTATATATTTATAACTGAGTTAAATAAATTTATAAGTAAAGTTGCACGTGATCGTTAATGACAACTACAATAAGTTTAAAGTGTAACTATAATAAGTTAAAAGTGTAACTTGAAAATTACTTTTTTCATCTCGAATCACAAAGTTAAATCCAATGGCCAGCATTGTTGTTTGATATAATTCAAAAAATCAAACGTTTGATCAATAAAAAATCTGTTAGAAAAATATAGTGCATGAAAAATATGAGAATGTAATGTTACCACAGAATTGCTTTTTTATATAAAATAAGGTACTATGGGTACAAATAAGATGACTCCCACAGAATAGGTAATTTACATGATTTGGATATATATGTTGTTGCCGCTCTATAAGATTACCGTAAACGCCGTTATATGCCTTGTCATCTTTCCTCATATAATTATGTATATTTTAGGTCATATTTAATCGTTTACGTCAAAGTTTGTTAGTTAGGTCACTCTCAATAGAAATTTTATTCTCATTAAATAAAGTATTATGTTAATATTTTTGATAATGTGACAAGAATTTAATGAAAAGAGAGATAAAATGTGTTTTATCTAGATGAAACTATGTGTATACTATTTCTAATGTAAATTGTGTCTTGTATATATTGTCTATGAAATAACAAAAATAAAACAATAGGTTATATGGTTATTTCATATATCAACTAAATGTGTTATTGCTTTTATGATACTCTTAAAAACATAAAAATGGAACATACCATTATTGTATCACAATCCTCATGGCAACCATTATTGTA
Organism: Oryza meyeriana var. granulata; assembly: GCA_003991445.1. Lineage (NCBI taxonomy): Eukaryota > Viridiplantae > Streptophyta > Magnoliopsida > Poales > Poaceae > Oryza > Oryza meyeriana. Next base: position 9,318 of record RYFJ01000545.1, read on the forward strand.
TCACAATCCTCATGGCAACAGAAATTATTCGTGAAAGAGAAAAATCCACAAACAATTCATGCTTTGATGTTTTCCTTCAAAGAGAACAAGGTATCTGGATTTTGCTTTGTCGTCTTCGCAAAAGAGGACGCTCCCGTAAGTTCATACTTAATTTGTCAATTTTCTTTAGAGGGTATGCATTGCCAAAGATTGTGTAACCATTGTTACTTAGTCGCTTTCTCATTGCGGTTGAATAGTGTTAGTCTTTTTGTGTTTTTATATTCCACGAGAAATTAATTGATGAATATTTATGTACCATTTCTCATCGGTAAGTAAGATAGTTTTTTTTTGTCCTCATTCTTCTTATTATTGAATCAAGCATGTGCTGCATTAGCTGGCATAGCAACATCATGCCTCGCTTAAAACCTCCGTCATGCTGCCGAGGTAGTGCGTCAAGTGTCCAGTGCAATTTCACGGTAACAACATGCGTTGAAGTTGTGGACCTGTTGACATGGGCTATCTTTCAAACGGGTCAACTAGGCCCAGGTTGTATAAGTATTTGCTGGTGCCAAAAACATAAGAATATTTTTTTTGGCGAAAAACATAAGAATATTTTGGCAAAACTACCATGTTTTTGAAGGAGGAACAAGAGACACTTGAGACAGCTATAAGACCATAACGTCCACAACAAACAATCTTGTTATACCGCTAGGGGGTATAAGTCCGCTCGAATTTTAGATAAGTAAATTTGGAAGATTTCATAATGTTTCCTCTGGAATTTTCAACTACTTATGTTCAGAACAGGCTTTATATTATTAGCACTTTAGCAAACCTTCCCAAAATTAAATGACAACGAAACTCAACTACCATTTCGCAACAATTTGCAAGGACAAATTATAGTTTTAGTTCCAGTGAAAGAGCGCACGAACATACTGTAAGTCTGTAAAACGTATGGACACAAATTATTCTTATGATTTATGGACACATCGATTCACTTCATATATACACACCTCAATGGTTTTCCTTTTTCAAACAAGAGAACGAACTGAAAGAGATACTAAGAAGAATAATATCAAACTAGTAGAGAAGAAACAATCAAATAAGCACCTAAGTTGAGTCATCAGACGTGAACATCAATGGTGCATGCGGGTGTGTATTTATACATTCACACAAACAACCAACTGAGCTGCTATACGCTCACTTCTTAGACGACGACCTCACTGGTTTCCGGCAGAAATCTTGCGAGCCACAGCAGCAGCAGTCGCTGGCCGTGCTTTAGCGGCGGCAGCGGAGGCCACGACGGCCGCCGGCAAGGTGACAGCTGCGTTGACGGTGGCGGTGCCGGGATCGCAGCACTCGGGTTTGCCGTCGCAGCAGTCAATGCGGCAACAGGGAGTCGGCAAGACCTGGCCTTCGCTCGCGGTGAGCACCAGGAGCACCAACGCGAGGGCACCGATAATCTTGGAAGCCATTGCCATGCCTTTTGCTTTGGGCGTTGAACGATCAAGTATCGACTCTCGTCTATGCTAGCTCCTTAGCAGCGTATGTGGTTCGATTGGATGCTCATGCTACAACTTTATATAGAGAAGTTTACGTATCAAAGTGGGGATTACTCATTTATTAACGAACCAAAATAGGAGACTACTCATTTAGCAGCAAATCAAATCAAAATGTATTAAAATGTGCCAAGAATGAACCGAATCAGGATAGCACGTAATTAAAAAAAAATAGTGACAGCTGGATGTACCATATACATTGCAGGATATAAAAGATATGATCAAGCTAGCCGTTACTCAAGGAAATAATAGTTGCCATATCTCTCTAATTGATGTCATGCATGCATGCATACAACTAATTTATCGGTTTTGCTATTTATCTGTTGCCTGATTTTTCTTTCTTATTCGTCAGTCACCCCAATTTGCACATGTCATTTACTACCATACTTGCACAATCCATTTACTAAACTCGTACAATGAAAAAAAATGCAACTTCAAGACAAGCGAAGTGCAGCTTTTAGTTTGCTTTGTTTTTTTATTTTATGTATTAGTCTAGATGCATTATTAAGATTATATAAATCATAATTTCTAGTTTCATATTGGCAATTAAGAATTTACACCACAACATTTTTTTAGGTTAGAACATTATTTGCTTCACCACAAGAAAAAAACATACATAAGTGTGAGCTGTTGATATTGATTTAGTGTTAAAAAAGTGACCGATGAATAAGAAAAGAGTAGTCACTTGATAAATAGATGGTATCAGAGTTTAGTTTTTTTATAATAGGATTATTGATAAAAAACCAAATTTCAAATAGTATTATAGAGTAAAATATCATCAAGCATACTACAAATTTTGACTCAGAACGCAAAATATACAAGAACAAGCTAGAAAAAAGATGAATTTGAGTGAATTATTCATTTATAGACCCATAAGAATTGCGTGAAATTTATTTTTCCCCTATTTATACCTATTATTTTTTTTCTTCGATAGTGAATGTAATTGCAATTGTACTGTTTCTATGAGGTGCTATCCAATGTTATCCTTTTTTTTTTGCGAATTTGCTGTACTTATGTCTGATAAATTTCTCTTTATGATTTTGGACATGCACGTGAGTTGTACCTATGAGCTACGAAAAGGCTATTTAGCGAATGTTCGCGAGTAGGGCATCCACACGAACACCCTCCAACCTTCAATTTGTAGCATCATCTTTCTTTTATAGAAACTTTATATACGTAAACTTTATACCTAGAAAGTTTATACACGGAAAGTTTATATGTCCGATTTGAATTCGGAATTAGAGTTCCAGCGTAGAAATTTTATACAAATAAACATTTTTCATTTATATATACAATATTTTCTATGTATAAAGTTTCTATATATTTTTTTTCATACGTCCGATTTTAGATTCTGATTTGATTTAGAATCAAAGTCTTTTACGTAGTATGTCTACGTATTAAAAGTTTGTATGTGTAAAATTTATGTGTATAAAGTTTATACATATAAAATTTTTGTGTATAGAGGTTTTTTTGCTGCATGTGAACCGGACCGAAGCGTTCGCGCGTGGCCTCACCTATTAGACCTCTCCTACGAGCTGTCAAGTGCCGACCACCATACATACGTGCTGGGTGTCCGCATTGGCACGAATTAAGCAAGGTCATGACCCCTCGGCCCATAACGCAACGCCAAGGAGGGTCCACTACCAGAAAACAGAGTTTTCGTGATGATGATGAATTTTCGTGAGAGTATTAGATACACTCTCACGAAAATCGTAATTTTTGTGACGGTGAAGCAAAGCCTGCCACGAAAATAGATTTTCGTGACGGTGCTTGACACACCGCCATAAAAATTAGCTGTTTTCGTGACGGTGCATCAAAAACCGCCACGAAAAATGATTTTCCTCTCACGAAATAATGTACAGTGCCATTGTCCTTCTACTCGGACAAGAAAGAACTAGACAAACCGGTGGTGTGAGTATTTTAGATATGATTATACAAGCACCGAAGCACTGGATCCAGTTTTATGGGTGACCTCCTGGGAAGTCTCTTTTCCGTGACGGTGAGTACCGTCAATAACGGTTTTTCCGAAGTTAAGCATGTTTAGGCGAGAGGATGAGTGATCTCCTGGAAAGTCTCTTTTCCGTGATGGTGAGCACCGTCAGTAACGGTTTTCTGATAGTGGTCGGCGTCCTTGGAGAGGCCCTTCAGTATACAAGTCCGTGGATGCCGCGTGTATCAGTCATCACCCCGACGGGCCAGAATCAGATTGTGGCGTGGCCACCAGGCGTGCTGTGCCTGGAGACGTAGGGTTCCTCCGGTGCCGTCTCAGATCGTCCGGGCAAGGGCACACACTAGATTTGTTCGTGCACACAGGTTAATGGAATCTCTACGTTCCAGTTTTTTTTTAAAAAATAATTGTTCGAGTTGTAGGGTCCTTTCATAAGACAAACCTGAACGTACCTATCTAGAGTCCTAGTCATGTGTAGGCGCGTTTCTCAGTACACCTGGATCCACCATCGTTGAGAATAATGACTAGAAATAAGTAGTACTTTCATAAGACAAACCTGAACGTACCAAATACAAATAGATTACAAGTAGTAATTTCATGAGACAAACCAAATACAAGCAAATTACAGTATGAACGATATGCAATTTACATTCCTTTTTAGGAATACATGCGAAGATCCAAATAAAAATAACTTAATTAAGCTAGGCTTTCATGGCGATGAGGCCTAAGCTTTTAAGCGAGCTTCCAAGGGACAAGGCCACGCAGCTTGCCGCTGCCTAGAATCACACCACCTGCAAATCTTCGCCACAACTGCTTGCGCACCCGATGCTTCTGCAACCAAGCTATAGCTCCGCGCGTTGGACCACCAGTTCCAACACAGTTATAGAAGCAAAACAACCCAAAAAAATAAGTATACATGGCGCCCACACTCGCCCAGGCGATGAAATATCAACGAAACACGCGAACTAGCAAAAGTCCAACGACGAACATGCATGCATGCCACCGGAAACAAACAAGATCATCGCACACGGTCTGGCACGCGAACACACCAAATTATTAAAAACCACAACGCACACGAATTAAGATCAGCTGCAGTTGTTAGTATGACATACTAACAACCTTTGGATCAAATGGTGGTGACATATATAGATTGGCAAGAAGGACTGTTCAGTGGATCCCTATCCGTGATATATGCATATCTCCGCGTGCAGGCAACCATCGAGCGAATGAATAATCAAGGGCGCCTCCGAGCGTTCCTCCTACCTATATCTACCTAGCTTATTATGTTCAGTTAACTTGGACGGATATATTTTCGTGGCGCCGGAGTAGTTTAAAGTACCTGGTAAAATCCGTTGACGCGGGGCATCGTGCGAGATACATTGCCTGCACGCAGTGACGCAGCCTGATCAGGCGACTTGTTCACGGCCCGAATATACTGGGATGGGTATATTTATAACCGAGAGTTAAGCTAGCTACTAGTACAAGGACGATGAAATATGAGTAAATTAACTAACCGAAAAATATTCTAGTGTATATGAAGACATTACGGTTGTAGGATACATACGCAAACATGAGTATATATAATCATAAGCATGTATAAGAAATCTACAGACTGGTGCACTGTTTTTTATCTAGAATCATCAATCTGTGGATTTATGCCCTAATCCATTCCAACTGTTCGGCGGTAAGAGTGGGCGGCTCCACGATGCGGCCGTTGTTGACCAACGGGTTGGCCGGGACGCCGTCGCCACCGGAAGGCCCCTGCCGACCACCAAAGGACGCCATCGATCCTAAATTCCCAATACTCTCCTACGAAGGACCGGAGGATTCACCTACACAAGTACGAACGAAACAATCAAGGCTGCAGCTCGCCGCTCGCCCCCCGCCCCCGCACAGCTGCCACGACCGCACGCGCACGGCCCACGGCCTCCTCCGTGCAGTGCCTGCGCTCACCCGCTGTGAACTGCCTCCGGCTGACACCTTAGGCCCACCTGTCAGCCACCCGATGGACGCCCACCGGCAAGCCCATGTGCGGCCGTCGTCCACCTCGATCTCCGCTCTCTCTCGCGCTCCTGATGTTCGGTCAAATGCGCACCTGGCCACGCCGAGCTCTAGCGCCGTGCACGACCACGGCTCTCCTCCCCTGCGGCGGCGGCCAACTGCCCCGCTGCTCCGCCGCCCCTCCACGTGCCCCTGCTGCCCTGTTAACCCCGCCGTGTCTCCTTCGCGTCCGGCCACGCCTCGCTCCCCGTACCACCGCCATTGCTGCGCTCGGAGCTCCGTGTCACCGCCTCTCTCCTTTGTCGCGTAGTGCCGCTGCCCGCCTATAAATCCCGGCCGCATCCCTTCCCTCGCTCGCTCGCCATCGCCGCGCCCATCCGAGCTCGAGCTCGCAAACCGCCGCCGCCTTTTTGTCTTTTCGGTGAGCACCCCCTCCTATCTCTTTTTCCCATCCTTTGATTCGCCTCACATCGCCTCCAACTGAGCCATCCCGATCTGCCTTCGCGCCTCGTCGCCGACGCCCGCGCTCCGCCGCCGCCGTGCAACCATTCCTCTCGCCGCCTCCCTACTGGACTTCATCGCCGGCAGCCGTCGATCACCGTCCGCCCCATCAGAGCCGCTCAACCCCTTCCCCATCTCCTTCGCTCCCCGCCGCTGCACGCTGCCCCCTCCGGCGAGCCGACGTTCGCCGGTTTGGCTCGGGCCAGCGTTGGCCGTTGATCTACCTCGCTCGATCCCCTCCCCGGCCCCCGTCCGACGTGGCGAGCACGTCAGCACCACGTGGCGCCACGTCACCTCCCTCGCCCAGATTCCCTCCCTTTCCCTCTCTATCATGTGGGCCTCCCCTCACGAGCCAGTGACATACGGGCCCCATCCCTTTGAAACTCCCTGGCTTGGCCATCTCCTCTGGGCCTTCCCGGTCGGCCCATTAGGCCGAGCCCACATGGCTTTTCCCCTCTAGGCCGGCCTTTCAGCCTTCGCCCTTTCTCCAACATGTGACCCCCACATGTTAGTGACCGAAGGGAATAATCTCGAGAATATTTCTTTTTTAAAATTTAAATAATTTTTTTTAGAAAATTCCCTAAAACTTTAAAAAATTCATATATTCCCATCCGTAACTCCGATCGACCTCGTTCAAGTATCAAAATTTTTCTAAAATTGAGATCTACCTTATGGCTGTCACGCCCCAATCTGACACTACCGTACAACAGCACCACATAAGGCGTGCCACAGGTAAACAATGTGAACTGCTTGCTCGCGAAACCGCGATATCGATACCAGTCTCAAGACGCAGCACTGGTATCCACGAAAATTAGATATGCATCATTGCAGAACCTTAAATAAATAAATAGATTTATATCTTAACTTACGTTGCAGTTTCGGGACAAGCCGGAAACAGCAACGAACAGCACAGAGGCAATGGAACAACGGACTAAGTCCCAACACCACAAGCAGCGGCTAGGAACCAGAACAAAACCCTAATCTTCTCTTCACTACAACTCTAGCTCTAGCTCTAGCTCCCGACGGAGAAATATATATAGAGAGCAAGATTGAGCACTTACATACTCAGCAAGCTACGGGAACTTAGGTGGTTGTTACAGGCTTCAAAGAGAGGCTGATTATTTTGTAATCAGTTTTATTTGCGATCTTTTAAATCTGCTAAGTGTGTGCTTCTCAACAATCAGAGCGAGGTGGAGTCTCGCCCGATCAAAGTGAAATGTATCAATCCTTCATTCTTCCGTTTTCACAATCTCAAAAATTGGCATCAAGCCGACTCATAGAACCAAAACAGTTCTCTGGACCCACGGTCCCGTTGTCTACGATAGTGAAGCCACTTCATCGGACCTCCAGCGTTCTTGATGGCACTTTCTTCCCATAGTTCCCAAACCACACACACACATTTTACAAATAGAATAAAACAAAACTACGCTAAGGAATCGCCTCACATCCGCCCATGACCGTGGGCACGGCTGTTCAAACAGTTTAGACCTCTACAGAGGGGTACACTTTACCCACACGATGTGACTTACTCTAGTCACCAGCTCACACTGATCGGGTACGATTTGGTGACATAGAGGTTTTCACGATAAGGCATTTCATGAGCCATCCCAGGTTATCCCATACCAACTGGAGGGGTTTGAGACTAACAACAGGTAGGTCCGAGACCATACTGTGCCAGGAACTCAGGAGGCATCCACAACGCCCTCCCACGCGATCCATAGTCCAATGACATGTAAGGCGTCCCTAGGCGGCTAGTTACTCAGTCAGGGGCTTTTCATTCTACCCATGTGGTTGTACTGTCATATGCTTGGATGAAATTCCGAAGGAATCGGTATTTACGACGACCACACAGGCATCACACACCGGACCGGTCTTGTGTCGTAAATCTCCATTTTTAAAATTCATTTTTCTTTCACAAGGCAATCGACCCAGGTGTCGGGTTTTTCAACGTTTCGTAAAACCAAGTTTTACCCAAGAGGTTTCTCAAATTTTAAGTTTAAAGGCGGCTGTCAGTACTCGCACAGGAGTGCACGAATACCGAGGCACAACAGTGGTGGTTACAGGGGAACAGGGTATTTCAATGTCAAAGAAGGATTTAAATACAGCAAGATTGGATAAGTCCATCGGTCTGGCCCGTAGATGGGACCGAACAGATCAATGCACACCTATCGATGCAATTTCGCAAACAAAAATAAATCAAGGTCACATATAAGCTCGATTGGTCAAAGGTGTTTTGCCTTGCTCTAGGTCTTCACGAGTCTTCGAGAAACTCTACGAAATCCACTCCGAAATGAATTTCTGACGACGGTTACTATGCGTAAACGATTAAAATCTACACAAAGATCAAGAAAAGGACTCTATTTAGTACTACTAATAGTGCCACTAGATAGATCTCAATTTTAGATAATTAATGGAGTTGGAACGGAGTCAACGAAGCTACGGATCAAAAGATACGAATTTTCGAAGATTAATTGATTTTCTAGAGTAAGGGAAATGAATTATTCGATCTGAGAGATAATATTCCGGGAGTATATTCTCCATTGTGTCACTAACAAGGTAGGGCCACTGGCAGCCTAGGCCCACTTGTCGGTGGGAGGAGAGGGAGAGCAGAGGCCCATGGCCCGGGGAGGATAGGGGCCAACGACCTACTGGGCTGGCCTATGTGGGAGTGAGGCCGGGGCCCGAGAGAGTCAGAGGGTAGGCGTGGTGGTCAGCCACACCGGGGAAGTGCATGACGCACGGGGTTGTGGGGCCTGGTCGTTAGAGAAACGGGGGGCTCACGGGCCGTGGTGGACCAAGGGGAATTGGGCCCACTCATCTGTGACCCGCGGTCCATGGACCAGGTCCAGCATGGTGTACAGAGGGGAGGATGAGTGGCCTTGGTGCATGGGGGCGGTCCGCGGTGCGCCAAGGGGACTGGGCCACAGGTCAGCGAGAATGGCCCATGGACCAGGTTCAACACAGGACAGACCCACGCGGTAGTGGGAGCGAGGTGCGGGTGGACGGCTCAGCTTGGGCAGGGCAGTCGCGAGGCTGCTAAGATCGACAGCCAACAGTGGCGCAAGGCAATCCGGCGAGCGACGGTGCCGGTGGGAGGGGGGAGCAAGGCAAAGCAACTGAGTGGCTCGGATTGCATCGCCGGTGGCGGAGGACAGCTGGCAACGATGAGAGAGAGGCGGAGGTGAGGACAAATGGGGTGCCTCAATGGCCGAACGCGGCCGTGTGCGGCGGCGGCGAGGCACGATCAACGACCGACAACCCTACCACGGTGATTTCCGACATCTTAAGGAGATGGTTGTGGAGGTTTGATAGGGGGGCTCACCGAGATGGCAGAAGGAGAGCGACGGTGGCTCGGTGGCGAGGAGGGATGCTGGCGGGGAGAAGGGCCGTGAGGAGGCGCTCAGGTTCGGGACCGGCGAGTGGAAGCGATGCACACGGCAGCGAGACGAGGAGTAGTCGAGGCGGGCTCCGGCCGACGTCGAGCGAGCGGCCAGGCAATGCCGCAGCAGTGTGGCTGGCGTCAATGGCGATGACGAGACGGATTCTCGCCTTCCAGAGAGGGCAAAGCTGAGGAGGAAACAATGGGACTCCCGGGGGGTTTTATAGGCAGGGAAGCGGGGTAGCTAGGTTGGTTAGGGGGCAATCATGGAAGGGAGGGAGAATGATGCCACGACGCGGAATTTCTTGCACGGTGAAATTGGCCGACGACGGCGATGCAAGGAGCGGTGAAAGGCGGTGCATCGGAGAGCGGGAGGGGAATTGGCGGCCATGCGCAATTTCGGAAAGGTGAGAGAGAGAGGACACCATGGGGCCATGCCTATGGAAGCTTGACCAAAAAGGGGAGAGGGAGGGGGGAAAAAGGGCGAAAACCGCGTGGCGAGAGGTGTCCAAGCCATGGCAGCTAGCGGTGTGTCACGGCGGGGCCTAGGTGACGCTCGGCGTGGTCGGGGTGGCTCACGATCAATTGACTGAACGGGTTGCGGACAGGACTGAGGAAAGAGAGAGGGGACGGAACGGGGAAGACGATGGCCGTGCGGCCGGGCGAGAGTACGCACGCACGGGGTAGCCGCGAGACTGACAGGCAAGCCCGAATGAGCGGCTCACGTGGTGGCCGAGCGCATGGCTAGGCGGGCGCGTGTGGGTGAGTGCGTAGAGGATCAACGGCTGCGTGAGAGAGTGAGGGACGCGTGGTGGCCATCCACGGCGTGCGGCGGTCCGTGCGGCGAGCGAGCGAGCGAGGGAGATCGGACGACGTGGAGCTACCCAGCGGGGCACGTCGCAAACATCAGGCAGGGGCGCACGCGGCAAGCATCGGAGGAGGAGGATTGCGGCCTAGAGAGTACAATACTCCTCTTTATTTTTCTCGGGGAGTTGCTTGAAGGGAAACAAAGGTGTTTGATTTGAGGTTTTTAATTCAAATTATATACTTGAACTTAGGGAAAAACAAGGAATCAAGGAGGGAGCCCAAGTGGCAGATTTAGGTAGTTTTGGTATAAACTCTGTGATTTGAACTTCATGGATTATTTGGGGAAATTTTAAGGAGATGGAGGGTTTAGATTTTAAATTTGAATATCAATATGAATCCTTACTGACTTCGAGAACTTGGGAGGGGACAAGGAGGGAATCTGAGTTTGAATATCAGACTTGAATTTCCAAGGATTTTTGGAGAGGGAGCAAGGAGAGGAAAGATGGAATTTAAATTCAAAATTGGCATTTGAATTTCCGATTCGAGAGTTGATTTCAGGGAAACTTCCCAGGGAGTCAAGAGGAATATATTAGGGTTTCACTTCGATTCTTTGGAATGGATATCGGAGAGGAAATTTTTGAAGGAGGATCCGAGGGATTTCGTTGCTAGGGTTTTTGGAATGAAGTTCGAGTACGACGATTCCAACTTCCAAGATTTGCTTTGGAATAGATTTTGAGAGGTGAGGTTTTTGAGATCAAGGACAAGGAGACAAACTGAGATCCAGGCACGACTTACGACACAGCACACAAGAGCGAAATTTTCACGGATAGATTTTATTAAAATAGAGTTTAGCGTCTCGCTGAAAGTGGGGCGTTACAATGGCACCATTAGTTATTAATAATAGTATTTTATTTCTAGGGTTTTGTGTGTTTTTCTCTCGTTACGCATAATCGACGACGGAATTCTTTCGGACGCGGATTTTCTAAGATTTTCAAGGCGAACGCTGAGGCAAGTCACTCTTTGACCATATTGCCCCCAGTTTATAAAATGTTTTATTTGCAAAATTGCATTGTTAAGTGTGCACAATAATGTGATTGGCCTCAGTTTGCGTGGCAATCCGACGGACTCACCTAGTAGCTGCAATATCCCATAGGTCTTGAAAACCCTATTCCTTGTTGCTCCACCTCAGTGTTACCTCGACATCTGTGCTCTATGAGCATGGGTATCGACGGTCCCACTCAAATCACACTTGTTATCGATATGGGAAAACTTAGGTTTATAAAGCCTTTTTAACCCGACACATGGTGTCAGTATGTTTGCGAAATAAGAGATGGTTTGTGAAAACCGCAATGCAAAGTGATCACCTTGATGGAGATGCTTTGTATTCGCATATAAGGACCAATTCCTGGGGGAATTGCATTGACCATAATACAATGCGACCACATGGGTAGAATGGGACACCCCTGGCCAAGTAATTGGTAGATCTAGGGTTGGCTTGGTTGCCTTTGGACGTGGAGTCACCGGAGTGGCAATGTGAGATGTACCTACAGGGCCTTGAGTACGAGGAGTCTGGGACTCGCCCGGTACTTGGTCTGGGACCCGTCTAGTTGGCCAAACCTCCCCTGCTTGGCCAGTGAGGGAGTAAGCTCGCGTCATGTGGAAAAAACGTACACCTCTGCAGAGACTTGACTTGTTCGAACAGCAGTGCCCACGGTCATGGGCGATGTGAAGTCATTCCTCTAGCATAGCTTTGTTTTTATAAAGTGTTTGTGAAGTATGTCTGTGGTTGGGAACCGTTACCAGAATTGATCGGGCGATTGATGGATGACCATTACGTGATCTAAAACGGTCCTGTGTGGACCGGGATGCAAGATGGCATCATAGAATAAACTTCCTAAGCGGAAGCAGTGTGTTGAAGATATGATGACTCTGGGAGCCGAAGTTGAGATGATGAGATGGATGATGTCCTGAAAAGGACAAAAGTGAAAGAAAAATAATAGAGAAAAATGAGATAAGATATTGTCCTAAAGAGGACGAAAGTAAAAATAAACTAATAGATGAGAAAGGTGTGAAAAGATGCCTGAGGGCACACCCACTGAACCGTTTTTGTGGTCCGACAGGCGGTATAGGAATAGATTTGACTAGAAACTTTAATTAATTAAAACTAGTTTCGTCCGCTTGAGTTGTTGTAAAGCAATTCGCGGACAGGATCGAGACGAGAGCCTCTTTCCAGCTACACCCGGGACAACCCACACTTAGAGTTGTGAAAATGTTTCAAAATAAAAAGTTTGTGAAATAGACCCTAGCCTTCCTTAGTGGCCTGCATAACTAACGTTTCCCATGACTTGCTAAGTACGTATGTACTCAATCCATTATCTTTTTCACCTCCTTCAGGAAGAGTGAAGTTGAACCTTAAGACTTAGGGTTTCTTTCCTAATCCCAAGCCGTTGCTTGTAGATTGGGTTCTTACTGCGCTGTCGTTCTACTGCTGCTGTTCTGTTTCAAGGTTGCTGCTTAGGGCTTGCCCGAAGTTGCAACTTATAAAGGTATAATTTATTCTAAGGATTGCAATGATACATCTCGGATGACCATGGGTACCAGCAAGGATTCCTGATGGGGACTGAGGTGCCCGATCTTTCGATGAGACTGATAGCTATCGATTTGTGGGTGGAGATGACCCTGGCAATCCGACTACAAACGCACGACGTCGCTTGCGCCTTAGCAATCGCTGAACCAACTCCAAGATGTTATTGATCCCGTTGGCGGCGCGATCAACCTGAACACGAGGTTCAATCCCTGCGAGCAATCGAAGAACTAGCAAGAATAGGACGTAGGCAATCTGATATTGGAATATGAATGAAGCATAAATTGTATTGCGAACACAATGTTGGGATCACGAAGCTGTCTTGACAGGTGGTCGTCCGACACAACTGAAGAACAGAAGTTTGCACAAGGGCTAAACCTAAACTCAACGAAATCCAAGTCGTAACAAGGGAGACGGCAGCTCTTAAATAGGGATACGGTCAGGGAGGGACGTCCACCTAGGGTTACAAGGCCCATGGGCCCAAGTGGGGATGGCGCAGCACCCGTTTGACTCGGACTCAGGAACCAACGTGGATTATTTTGATGATTGCGGCCGGCTCGAATGGAATTTGAAGATGAGGTTGGATCCGTTGGAAAGTAGACTTCATAAGCTTTCCATGAAGTACAAGAACACCCCAATCGGAGTCCATATGAAGTCGTGGCAGCCGTGGCAAGTTGGTACTGTCCTGCAGTCCGAATCCAACTTCCAAAACGTGTTGAATTTGGACTCCTTCTTTCCTTGGGCCAAAAGTGACGTGGTGGCCTGGTGGAGGACTTTAGGAATACTTAGATTTGGTCCCCAATCAACTTTATTAACCTTCCATGCTTTCCATATGCAATCAAACCTTCCCTTGATTCATGTAAGTAATTCTGAAAATAAAAATAAACACACTTTATGGTGCAGCACCAGTTCATCAAATGCATCAATGATAAGCCCTATATAGAGTGGTTGCACCTTTGGTTTAGAAGTGGTTAACATGGTCATATCTATGCCGGTGATGTCCTCATCAATTCCTGGGACTGGTACCGGCATCACGGTTCCGTGGGAGTTGGTTCACGCCGATCTCCTATGGCACATCCTCTCTGGTGTCACTTTAGGTGGTGCTAGGGCAGGGTGTGACACAATTTTACTTCTTTTTAATTGCAATTTTGTTATTATATATGGTTTTGCTTTATTTTTATCTAAGTTTGATTTTTGCATGTAATTTTGTAAATTTTATGAATAGTAAGTTTATTTCTTGTAATTTTGTGGCTTTTGTTTGTTCAAATATATTATTCAACCTTTTTTATAAAAAAAAGAGAGGGGTATGTGTAATGCCCCGGTTTGTGGGCCATTAAAATAATTCCGAAAGTTCGATGTTTTTGTGTGTGCCTAAGGACTAAGTGCCAAGATCTCAATTAATCCCCTCCTTGAGACTCCAAAATTTCCCCAATGAAAATTCTCATCTAAATCCAAATTCGAATTTCCCTCTCAAACCCTCCAATAAAACTCTCATTATTTTATTCCCCCAAGAAACCCTAATTTCCATCAAGAATCTCCAATCAAATCCCAGGACCAAAAATTCAAATTTTTAATACAAAATCCATTTTCAAACATATATCAAATTCAAGGTCCATCGGAAACTCTTCTGATTCTCTCGTTCAAATATCAAAAATTTTGAATTTACAATTCTCCTTGGAAACCTTCGACAATTCCAATTTACTTCAAAAATGTCCAAAACTTCCACTTTGACTCCCTTCCTCAGGCCCCACTTAATTTTCTTAGACCAAATATCCCTTTTGAAATTCAATTAATCATTCACATACTCCAAATCCCTTCAAAACAAAATCTCTGAAAAATAAGAAATGCTCTTGTTCATTTTGGGCCATCTCTCTCTCGGCATGCTCGGCTTCTCTCCCCACGCCGGCCCATGTCCGGGCCAGCCCATCGGCCGCTTAGCCCCTCCCCCTCACCCATGTCACTGCCATCTCGGGCTTGCTCGCCAGCGACCATACTCCCCGCGCAGCGCCCGAGCCCGACTGCCAACCGAGCCCCGCAGCCACTCGCCAGGGCCTACCTGTCAGCAGCTACGCACTGTGGAGGCCGTTCCCCTCCCGACACGCGGGCCCTGCATGGCAGATTTGTCGTCTTCCTCCCCCGTTCTCTCCTGTATTCACATCACGTGCTCCACGAAATCCAAAGCCCCCAAAAAAATATCCCTAGAGCCATGCCCGATCACGCCACCTCCGCCACCCGACCACCTCGACCTCCTCGCCGTCTCCCCCTGCCACGCCGCGCCTGCGGACCGAGCTGCCTTGGCCAGTGTAGCCACTGCACCTCACCCCTCGCGCCGATAGGGAAGCCGCGCCACCGCCATTCCTTCTCGTCTCCCGTGCACTGCCTCTCTTCGTTGTCGGGTAGCGCCGCCGTGCCTCTATAAAACCGGCCACCTTCCCTCCATTCCCTCTCAGCCTCGCTTGCCACCGCCAGACTTGGCCTGAGCTCGAGCCGAGCTCTGTACCACTGCCGCCGCGATCTCAATCCATACTTCTGGTGAGCCCCATTCACCATCCCCCTCTTTTTCTCCCCTTCCGACCCCTTCCTCTCCTCTAAATTCCCTCGCCGAACCCCCTTGCCGAACCCCACCACCGGCGCACGCATTTTGCCGCTGCCACACAGCCATCCTTCTCCCCTGCCACCTCTGGATGACGCCACCGGCGGCCATCGAGCGTCGCCCTCCCGATCCGAGCCACCCATTAGCTTCCCCGTCGGCCTCGCTCCCCGACGTCGTGCCCCGCCCACCGCCGCTGTGGACACCCTAAGACTTGTACCGTATTTTGCAACTCGCCACGTCAACGCTAACTATTGGAGTGGTGGGGTCTCAAATAAATACTGTAACCATCACACCTCAAAGCATACTTGACGTCGCGAATGACAAACACAACATAAACTTAAAGCGTCAGACTCGGAACAGATGAGATACTCAACAAAATAGCCTTGCCAGTCCCCCACGAGGTATGCCCGTCAACCACTCGGTGATGATGACCAAGCGACTACATACCATAGAGGACTCGAACCCAAGCGGCTATTAAGCAAATATCTCAATTGGTCTAAGCCCATACTCGTGCTCAGCCAGTCCCTAGGAAAAGTAACTAGCCTCGCACTTTCTTCAAAGCATTGACATCCAAATAAAAGGTAGTACTAGTACAGATAGATAAACATAGAGTACGACTAACTATTACATAGGTCGACTGGCCAACTTATTTAAGTTCAGCGGAATGCGTGTCTACCCATCCCACACAGGCAAACCGACTAGGGGTAGTCCCCTAGTTAGAACCATCCTCGAAATCGGCGTCACCCGCAGAGCACTCAACACTATCGAACATCTCACCTGCATCAAAGTCTACACAAAACATACACAAAACGAAGCAAGATTCAGTACATTATAAACATAATGTACCGGCAATGTCAAACCTATCGTACATGCAAGCTCCATTCAAAGGAAGGCTATTTGTAAGTTTATTTTAGCGTAAAGCAAATTTTAGTTCGCAAGATTTTGCAATGGCAGTTATTAAAATATTTAAAACATGTACAAAAGTAGATCATTGTGGTCAACATAGTAACAACATAATATCATGCATGCTGCCCTCCATGGCATCAAGCTAATAATCTCATCATCATGTATCTATAAATAAAGTAAATCATCCATCCATGTCCTATTTTCATAAACAAGTTCATAAATCATAAAACTATACTCAATAAGCACAACTATGTCGCTCATGACCGTGAGCACGGCTAATCAATTAGTTCTAACTCTGCAGAGTGTGTACACTTTACCCACATGACATGATATAGTAATCATGCAAGGCATGGCACGCGATACCAAAGGTACCGGATTTATTATTCACGACATAGCCCTTCCATTGCTTAAAACTTAGCCTTGCACCAGCGACGGTAAGTGAGAATCCACCCTAGGAATGGCCTAGAGCCGTTAGGTATTGGGCCCTCGCTTTGAACCTAACGCCATGGCGGCAAACCAACCCGACCAACCCGTTTCCCCACGAGACAGTACAGCGTTGTATTGGACAAACTTAGATGCCTAACCGTAACAGGTCTCATAGGTAGCTCCTTTGGATTAATACAACAACATAACCCAGACTACTCTGGCCTACCAAAATGCGAGGCTAGCAACTTAGTGAGCTATGGCCATCCCATACTAGCACATGTGGTCGTATTGTAAACATAAGAATATGACATTGAGTTCGGTTCTTAATTGACTTAGGCGAACACTCCTCCTATCGGTATACAACTAGCACCATATGTATACCACTTGCCGCCCAAGTCTTAAAATAGTTTTTCATCATTTTAGTTCACAATTATTCAGAGGATACACCTCTGTCCAGAAGTATAAAAATGCCTATTTTGAAAGGTATAAGGTGACCATATTGTTATTTAGCATTTCTAGTAGCATGTCCAAGCATATAGGAGCATATTAATCATTTTAATACCCTTTTGAGCATTTGGACAATGCTCTCATCCCTTCTATGGTTACAAACAGTAGGATAACAAGCATCAAAGGTGGATCATGTAGCAATTAGGTCATATCTACCTTTTAACCATATTTCAAATATTATACGTTATAAATATGCATGCATATTTGCAATCAAAACATTTATCCCCAAAACATAGCATCAAATTGGTCAAAGGAAGTGGGGAAAGGACTTGCCTTGTTCAGCTTCTTCAACCTGGTCGGCAACACAATCACTCTCATCTACGGCAACGAGTTCGTCCTCTAACAAATATAACTGTATACGAAAAAATACCAAATAATGCAAAAATCTTAATATGTAATATCATGGGTGATTTTCATGCAATGTGTAGGTTCTGATTTTAGATGACCACTAGTGAAAGGGTTTCTATTTTATCAATTTGTATGTGTGAGATATTGATTTTATAAGTTTTCTACGTGAAATACAGTATTTATATGTTACACAGATTTTTAGAGTATTTTAGGAGGTAGTTTTATCAGATTCAGCTTTATAGAAAAATAGAGCACAATTTTATGAGTTCACTGCAACTTGATTCACCTCATTTGGAGTTAATATGAATTTTCTATGAATTTTAGAAGTTCCAACATATTTTTATACCTTAAATAATCCTCCTATTCATCATACCAATTTTAGATGTCATTTATGTACTGGTTGAGCCAAGTTTTAGTTCACAGGAATAAAGAACACATTTTTGTGGTTCCAACAAATTTTAGTTTACTCCATTTGGAGTTAAAATGAATTTATTATGCATTTTTGAAGTTAAACTTATTTTTTAGTTCAACAGAAATACATTTAGGTATTTATATTTGATTTCCCGGATTTTAAAAGGCTGAGGTCCACATGTCAATCACTGGCATTATGTGCAAAGGTCCCTAGGGTTTCAGGAAAAGGAACCTGCAATCCCTAGCACATGTTGAAAACGAATTTCATTAAGAGCCCTTGGATTTCTATAGTTATTACGAATCAGTCCGGTCCCATATGTCAATGAGTAAACAATCTTACAGTTTAAACCCTATATTCTATCGAATTCTCCGGAGAGGTCCCTACCCGAGGCCAGAACAGGGTAGCCATGTACAACGGCCCTATTTGGCCTCGCCAGCGGCGAACGGCAGGCAATCTCGCGACGCGGCCAAAAGGAAAGTTGTAGAGAATCTTGATGCGGACCCGTGGGTGCTTATTTGATGGCCGGAGGTGACCGGGGCTGGTGGCAGCGGCGGCACAAGGGGCGAGCGCTCTTGGGCTCTCAGGGCATGTCGGGCTAAGGGCTTGGTCCAGCCACGTCTATGCATGCATGAGGTTCTACGGATGACGGGGAAGCTCACCGTGCAGCTAGCCAAGCTTGGTGAGGTCTGTGCAGCGTCCACGGCGTTGGGACGACCCGGTGACAATGGGGTTCCCTGGCGGCGGCGACCGTGGCGACGGCTGGCGCGACCTGAGAGGGAGATGGCAAAAATGGGTCAGGCAATGTGAGAGGATCACGTCCCAGGGAATATCTTGCTAGGAAGCTCACCAGCACGACGGCGACGATGATCAAACACCTTCCGGCGCTGGGAAAGACGACGGCGTTCCTGGCGTCCCAGTGGTGTTTAGGCCGGTTCTTTGCGGAGAATGCAATGTGGAGAGCACAATCTCCCTGTGGGTGCGAGGGCTTCACTAAATACGCGAGGTCGGACAGAGCGAGGACGACCACGGCGCGGTCTTCGGCGAGGCGAAGCGCTCCGACGCGTGGCGTGGCTCCTCAGCGGTGGTCGGCTAGCTGGCAAGGCTGTGAGGCTGTCAAGTGGGTCTAGGGTTGGTAGGGTCCACCGGTCAGAGTGAGAGACAAGGAGACAGTGTTAGAAACTAGATAGGTTAGAAGATGAGGTTAATTCGGCCCAAAAATCCTAGATACAGAGGGGGTACTTGGTTTGTCCACTAGTCAATCGGCAAGACTTGGTTTGCTGTGGTTTAATTGTGGTGAAAAAGCAAAGATGGCATCAGAGAGTGATTAACTGCTGTCCAACTCAATGCAGGGATTTTGCACCTAATATTTTATGTGCTTAACTTGGGGTCTAGGCTTTGGGAAAATTACTGGTAGCAGAGGGAACATAGGGGAACAACTTGGTATAGTTTCACTAGATGAAAAGCTGTGGATTTTATTTGGTGAAAATGCAAAGTTGGCTGAATTAAAGATTAGAATTCCAGATTTCAGCAGACTTATGGGATTTATTTAGGGTACAAATTAAGTTGTAAAATCTTGGAAAAATTCAGGTAGGCTTTCGGTGATGTGTAGTAATTTTGAGAAAATTTTCAGATTTTTATACTAAATTAATTATTTTTAGAATTTTCTCTTATCCACTTTAGTGCTTATGAGTCTATTACGAGAATGCAACAAACATCCACAAACAATGAAAATAAAATATGCACACACAGAGGAGATGATTTAGTTCTTGCACATTTTATTACATGATTTTAATATTTCATTTTCCAGGTCTTGACAAGCCGCTTGCCGCCGTTCGGCCGATCGTCGTCGAGCGCCGAGCACTGTCAATCTCCCTATCTCTCTGTTTCTCACTCTCTCTCGGTTTCTCTCTGCCAGTGGCCTCGTCCCTCACCCCCTCTAACTCCCTGACATGTGGGCCTACTGACATAGGGGCCCCAACCCTCTTTTCCTCTCTTAACTCTCTAACATGTGGGCCCTACCCAATAAACTGCACAGTGATACTCCCCCATCTCATTGACATGTGGGCCCCATGTCATCCTCTCTCCCTGGGACCCTGACATGTGGCCCCTCCTTTTCTCTCTCTGACATGTGGTCCTCCTTTCTCTCTGCCACTTACATGTAGGCCCAATCCCACTTCATCCCTCTATATCCATGACACGTGGGCCCCATTATATATTAACCCATCGCTCTCTTCTACATGTGGGCCCTCCTTGTCAATCTCTCATCCTCTTGACTGACATGTAGGCCCCACTGACCTATGGCCCCCTTTACTACCTCTCTCTCTGCCATGTGGGTCAGCCCTACATCTCAACTTCTCTCTCTGACTAAGGGCCTCACTTGTCAGCCAAGGGAATATTCCCTTGGCATATTCCTTTCCAATTCAAATAAACTCTTTTTAATTCCAGAAAATCCCATTGAAACTTCAAAAATTCATATCTTTTCATCCGTAATTTCGATTGATCCCGTTCAAGTCTCAATTTTTTTCTAAAATTGAGATCTGCCTCATGGCACTATTAGTTATTAATAATAGTGTTTTTGTATGTTTTTTCTAAAATTATTTCTAGGGTTTTTGTGTGTTTTTCTCTCATTACGCGTAGTCGACGATGACAGAAATTATTTCGGATGTAAGATTTCGAGGATTTTTCAAGACGAAGACAGAGACAAGTCACTCCTTGAACATATTGCTCCCTGTTTATAAAATATTTTTGTTTGCCAAACTGTATTTTAGTGCGCACATTAAATTTGATTTGGACTCGGTTCGCGCGACGAACCGATGGACCCACCTAGTAGTTGCAATATCCCATAGGTTTGGAATACCCTATTCTTTATCGCTCCACCTCAGTGTTACCTTAGCATTCGTGATCTCTGAGCATGGGTATCAATGGTTTCACCCAAATCGCATGTGTTGTCGAAATGGGAAAACCAGGGTTTATAAAATCTTGCGAAATAAGAAAGGTTTGTGAAAACTCACGATGGAAAGTGATCGTCTGGGTAGGGATGCTTTGTATTCGCATATAAGGACCGATTTCTTGGGAAATTGCACTGACCATAATATAGTGCGACCACACAGGTGGTATGAGACGCCCTTGGCTAAGTATTCAGCCGGAACAGAGTTACCTCGCATGCCAATAGATGTGGAACGTCGGGATAAGGTGTTTGGGGGTATCTCTGGGTTCCTAAGTAGAGCAAGGAAGGGGAGCTTGCCTAGTACTTGGTCTAGGAGTTTGGGGTAAATTGTAAGCCGAATGCTTGATCATGTTTGGCCCATCTATCGGACATGAGGTACCCTGGGATGGCTCCTGAAAGGCCTTGTCACGAACCTCCCTTGCTTGGCTAGTAAGGGAGTAAGCTCGCGTCATGTGAGAAAAGCGTACACCTCTGCAGAGTCTTGAACTATTTGAACAACCGTGCCCACGGTCATAGGCGATGTGAAGTGATTCCTCTAGCGTAAATTTGATTGCAAATGTTTGTGAAAGTGGTTTCTGGGATTGGGAACTGTTACCAGAATCGGCTAGAACGGCCGATGGATGACCATTACGTGGTCTGAAATAGGCTTGTGTGTACCGGGATGTCGAATGGCATCATAGATTAGGCTTCCCGAGTGGAAGCAGAGTATGTTTGAAATGGAGATTATGGATGGCTCGAGGAGCCACAGAATTGGAATATGAATTGAGATGGTGTCCTGTATAGGACGAAAGTAAAAGGAAAATAACATAGAAGGGATGAGATGATGTCCTGAAAGAACGAAAGTGAAAATAAATTAATAGATGAGAATACGGTGAAAAGCTGCTTGAGGGCAAACCCACTGAACCGCTGTTGTGATCCGACAGGCGGTATAGGAACAGACTTGACTAAGAACTTTAAACACTTAAAATCTAATTTGTTTGCTTGAGTTATTGCAAAGCAATTCGTGGACAGGATCGAGGCGAGAGTCTCTTTCCAACTACACTGAGACAACCCGCACTTAGAGTTTCGAAAATGGTTTCAAAATAAAAAGTTTGCGAAATAAACCCTAGCCTTTCTTGATGGCCTACATATTCACACATTTCCCGTGACTTGCTGAGTACGTATGTACTCAATCTATTATCTTTCTCTCTCCTTTAGGAAGAGTGAAGTTAAAGTAAAGATTATGGTTTCTTTTCTAATCTCAAGCTGTTGCTTATAGATTGGGTTTTCGTTGCGCTGTCGTTCCGCTGCTGCTGTTCTGTTTGAAGGTTACTGCTCAGGGCTTGCCTAAAGTTGTAACTTTTAAATGTATGTATATATATATATATATATATATATATATATATATATATATATATATATATATATATATATATATATATATATATATTTAATTAGTTGCTATGGTACATCTCGGTTGACCGTGGGTACCAGCAAGGTTTTCTAGGACTAGTACCGGCAACGCGGTTCCGTGGGAGTTGGTTTACGCCCATCTCCTGTGGCGCTTTCTCTTTGTTGTCACTGTAGGTGGTGGCAGGATGAAAATGTTATAGTATGAGAACTATTGAATTGTCATCTAGGGATAAAAAAGGTGACTGAACACCTAAAATCTAAACACTCTCATGTTCTTTTGTTCGGGATGAAAGAACCGCAAACGATTCACACGTTGTCGTTTCCCTTTGAAGGATAAGGTATTGGCTTCTGCTTAATTTGTCGATTTCATTTAGAGGATATTCGTTGCCAAATATTGTGTAATAACGGTTATTTTCTTGTTTTTTCATTGCGGTTGAATAGCGTTAGTTTCTATATTGTTGATTTTGCACGAGAAATTAACAAATATTTGTTTTCCTCATGGATGAATTAGTTACTCTCTTTTTTTCCTTGTAATAATCTATAAAATTAATTCCACATTCTTCTTATTGGTACATCAAACATGGTCTGCATTGGGTTGTCATAGTAGAGAAATTTTACGCTGCTTAAAAAGTATCTAAGGGTTCTGGGCTTGTTGTCACGAGCTAGCTCAATCAAGTCAACTGGGCTTTGCTAGACCCAGAAGTTTTTAGGCCAAGTTTGTGAGTTAGGGTTCCTCTAAAAAAATAGCTCCGTTTAATTTAGATTATTGAACAAATTATTGTCATACATATCAATTTAATTATAAAAATAAATTAAATATTTTACTAAATAAATAGTTTACAACAAGCTGTCTAAACAATAGAATAGAAGAATTTTTTTTTAAAAAATATGTTTTTCAAAGTGTATAGCAATTAATCCGTTTCAATAATCCAATAAATAAGCTGAAAATGACATAACCTGTCTATCCAGATACGATGCAAGTCCACGTGGATTTAGATCAGTAAATTTGAAGAATTTCGTCATGTTTTCTACAGAATTTCTTCAAATTGTTGTGTTCAAAGCATAGTGTATATATGATGTTCTATGCACTCTCAGCAAACCTGCCCAAGATATATAACAACGAATTTCGAGTACCATTCCATGACCAAAGGCAAAAATTCACCGTCGATGAAAGAGCAGAAAAATATTGAACGTGTATGGGACTATGGGCACACAACCAAGGTGCAAGTTTACTTAGCTACTGGTAAATCAAAATAAGCTTAGCCAGAGCACCTTACAACTATGAAAGCAGCAACCACACGTGAAACGTCACTATTACAGGATTACGCAAAATCAAAATTGGCAACTGGATATACCGTACATGCCAGGATAAAAAAAATAAATAATCGAGATAATAGCTGCCATATCTCTCCAATGGGTGTCCGTATATTCACATATTCATGTGCACGAATCAAAATAACTTATTAATCTTTTTCAATATTCGTTGTAATTGGTGAGGTGATAAAGCCAAATTTCAAAGAAATCTTTGAAATGTGGATATACACCAACGGTGTGGTGCATAACTCCACCAGCAGAGTTGGAATGCTGATGTGCATTTTTAGTTGATGTAGAGTCCAAAAGTTAAACCAAACCGGCCTTGCAAAGTATTTTATCACGAGATAATGTCACTGCAATCTTGTGGCTGATGTATCTCTTGGCGAATTTTTACTGTTACTAATTTAATTTTTTTTTTTAATTTACAAAACTAATTTTCGGTTTGAATCATTTACAAAACTAGTCTCTTGCCGCCGTGGCCCAGGGCGGCGAATGGCATCCCGTCACCCGGGGCTAACGGCTCCGCGGCCGTTAGCCGCGGGAGGCCACGTGGATTCGCCGCCCTGGGGAGGGCGGCGAATGCCCCCAGGGCCGGCCGAATGCAAAATTGCATTCGCCGCCCTGGACGGCGGTTTTTAGCATAGTAAACGACGGTCCGCACAAGGATCGGACCGTCCGATCCAGGGGGCCGCCTGCAAAAATTTTTTTTTCTTTTTTTTTGATATTTTTTTCTCAACTAGCAACACGAGAATAGCAAAATCTCGTGAAGTGCAGCTCAAACCGATGTAAGATGTGGCCTGCTAGAAAATTACGAGTGTGCTTTAAAAACCGTGCTGAAACTTCGGACCTCAAAAACTCAATCTTCCCGGCCGAATTTCGTAAAAATTTTTGGACAAACCCTACAAAGTGGGGGGAAGCGATGTAAAATTTTCTGTAGATGTCCGTAGAGTACTTATTTGCCCGATTCCGAGACCGTATGCGAAGTTATGACTGTTTTAAGTAGTTAGCGCGCGTTACAACAATTTGCCGTCGATTCGGACCGTCCGATCGGTGTGCGGACGGTCCTATGCATTCGCCGCCCTGGGGGACGGGCGAATGCCCCCAGGGGCCGAATGCAAAATTGCATTCGCCGTCCCCCATGCAATTTTGCATTCGGCCCCCTGAGGGCATTCGCCGCCCTCCCCCAGGGCGGCGAATCCACGTGGCGTCCCCGGGGCTAACGGCGGCCGGCGCCGTTAGCCCCGGTGACGGGGATGCCATTCGCCGCCCTGGGCCACGGCGGTTTTTAAATCCCGCCGTAGCCCAGCGGCAAGAGACTAGTTTTACAAATGATTCAAACCGAAAATTAGTTTTATAAATTAAAAAAAAAATTAAATTAGTAACAGTAAAAATTCATCTCTTGGCTGCGATGCCACATCAAAGTTACCAATATTTGCCAGCCCATGTGCGTACCAGGCCCAACAAGAAGATACGGCATTTCTTGGCCCTTTTCTTTGTGATCTTCTTCTTCTTTTTTACCTATGACTCTTGCATCAGATTTTAACTTGGGTATCTCCATTTTTACATAAAAAATTGTATGTGTCTCTCCCATCTTTTGGCGTAGATAGATCATACATATAAATCGTATTGAGAATCAAAGTTAAATAAAAACATGTAATTGGAAATATCGAGTGCTCTTTAGTTTTAGTTTTCCAAATTTTAATGTTCTAAAATTTGGAAAACATGTAGCTGTACCAATCTTGGAATCTCAATTTAGTATGTTATTAATTTAATTCCGAAATTCGAAATTAATAGTTATCGAGTGGCACCACGCGACTCTAATTTTAATTCAAACTGTTGTAATTAAGAAATAATAAACAAATTTAACTTATAGTTAAAATTTAATATTACAATATCAATAGTAATAGCTGTGCAACGCACGATTAGTGACTAATATATCTTAAAATAGATAGCAACAATATCATCACAAAACAAAGAGATTTCAGACTCGCTATAGATGGAGATGGCTAGCATGGTCAAATAATCAAATTCCAACATGCATAACTCTTACCTAAATTCATCAAAGATTATAACTGATTGTTTCAGGCTGAAACTTGCTCTGCTAGATAGATCTTATTGAAGTCCTAATATTAAAATCACGACCAGACAAAGTAACAGACTGCCATGCAGATGTTTTTTTCCCGCTATTCAGAAGCTGCTACCAATTTACAGCAGAGAGAACTATTGTTCATCTTGTAACATTTGGGTTTTCTGATCTGCTGCTAAACATCGCAGCCAGGAAAACCCCTCTTGTCCTCTACCTCTGAACAGTCTCATATGGACAGAACCGAGAAGAAAACTAAGAACAACACAACTGAATTGGATTGGTAGACGAAATTTCCAGGCACATCGGCGATATATAGGATGTGCTCGATGGGATTTCGATCAGTGCCCGCCGGCGACGACAGCAGCATTGGACACACCCCTCGTCTTTGGTAGCCAGATGAGCGCAAGGACTCCACAGATGAAGGCGAAGGCGCCACCGATGCCGAATGCCGGCGTGTTTCCCTTGTTGAAGGCGCCGTCGATCGGGCCGGCGGTGAGCGCGATCACCAGCTGATGACAAGAGCAACAACCAAATCAGAATTTGTGCAAGACGAAGTCATACATGAAAAAAAAACTTGACTAGCTGATAGTTAAGCTACATGTACAATTCTTACCTGTGGAACAACAATGGCAATGTTGAGGACACCAATGGCGAGACCTGAGCAATCAATCCAAGAAACCAAGATTATTAGTTATTGGAATATGAAAGCAAAAGAGCCACAAAATTCAGAGTAATTAGATTAAGAGATACTATACCTTGGCCGCCACCCTCCTCAGCGGTAACCTCAGACGCGACGGCCCATGGAACACTGAACAGCACCTGCAAGATCGCAGCAAACAGTAAGCAATACAAGCAGAACAAGGAGCAAAAATATTCAGAGAATTGGACATGAAAGAAACACGTACAGCCTGAGGGATGCCGATGAACGTGAAGACGGCGAGCGCGACGGCCTTAAGCGTGGGGTCCGGCCCGGTGAGGCCGGCGGCGAGGCACGGCCTGTACCCTCTCATGGAGACCATTCCGACGACGACCATCACCGCCATGAGGGCGAACACGAGGAAGCTGCTGATGGACCAGACCACCTTGGACGTCAGCTTGCGGCACAGCTTTGGGATCACGAAGGAGGTGACGCCGAGGGCGAGGGAGCAGAATAGCAGGCCCATGGCTCCCTCGCGGACGCCGGCGTCGTACACGTCGGCCATGGCGGCCGTGCCCTGCGGGTCGCCGTGGTATATCTCGCGGCCCATCCAGTCGGTGTTGTACTGGATGAAGGGGAACCAAGAGAGCTGCAACGAAATCTTGCAAATCAGCGACTTTGCATGATCGAATAGGTGGGTGCATACAAGTATAGAACTCGACTTGCTGTTCTAAACCAGCACTGATAACGTCATCGTAGCCAAGAACGGAGATCCAAACTTAATGACGACACCAAGACACGTTATTTGTAACATACCCAGGTGATGGCAGTGACAGCGAGCACTTTGAACATGGTGGGAGGCAGGTTCTTGAGGCTTTTGAAGAGGTCGACGAACACGGCGCAGCCGCCGCCGCCGCCGGAGGAGGTGTCAACGTCGTTCTTGTCTAGCGGCATCTCGTCGGCGAGGTACATCGTCACCGTCATGCTGATGACGATGAGTAGCTAATAACCAAAGAAGCAACGTTAAGCATTATGACACAACCATCATTGAGCAAATCAGACGGTATCACTGTATCACAAATGTCGTAGTGCTCACGACGGCGGTGAAGAAGGCGCCCTTGAGGTTAGCGCAGGCATCGCAGCACGCCGCGGTTTTCAGCGAGGGAAACCACCTGACGAACGGCGCGAACGCCAGTCAGCCACACAGCACAAATGCTTGAGAAGTAAAGGGGAAAAAAAAAGAGATGATTTTGTAGATGACTCACTCGTGCCATTTCCCGTTGGCGCCGGACAAGTAACCGAGGACGCTGCCGATGGCCATCCACAGGGAGAAGATCGACTGGCCGACGTTGGGGCCATGGTGTCCCGCTGCAATGCAACCATGCATCTAATCGGTGGCATCAACGTATTTTACAAGTTTGGAATATGGATGGATAAATAGCTCACCTGATAAATCGGCCATCATGGCGCGAGCGGGCCCTGAGATTCAGCAAAATCATGAGCAAGTTCGTTCGCATTCATGTTTGCTTAAAAATTCAGAAAGATTAATTTGAGCGCGTGCTGGATGATGGCTATGCTACCTGGACAGTGTTGTTAGCGAAATCAAGGAACCAGAAGCCAACGATGTACACCATGGCGGCCGACCAGCGAGGACCTGTGTACATGCTGTTGTATGCAACAAAACATGGACATTTCTTAGCAAAACATGGAAATTTCGTGTCACAGATAAACATGCTCAAATACACACACGCTTGCGGTCAGTACACAAGGCAGAGATAAAATCAGACCTGCAGTGCTCCTTGGTGTCGCCGAGATGCCGTCCGATGTCCGCCGAGAAACCGATGAGCATGACCTGATCAATCAACAACAAAAAAATCGTGATGAAACACACGAAATATTTGAGCTAATACAAATAAGAGAAATAAGAAGAAAATGTTCCTATGAGCTTACAGAGATGCAGATGATGAGGCAACCAACAAGGATGAAAGGCCTCCTCCGGCCCATCTTCATGGTGCATCTGTCACTATAGTAACCGACGATGGGTTGCACCTGACCGTACAAATCAATGAGCACACTTATCAGATACCTATTTTTCATCAAAAATTTGCATTTATGACGAAAGGAGAAAATATGCGGAGAATCCCATGCATTTATTATATGTTTGGATAAGAAAGAAAGGACAAATGTACTCGATATGAAACGGTTCATTGACTATTTTTATCCCCATTTTACTCCCTAGGATTCAGATTTTATGACATTGCCCTGAAAAATAGGATTTTTTGTTCTTTCTGCATGATGAACTCGTATGGAAAACACGCACCACAAATCCAGCGATTGGTCCGCAGATCCAAGTCAGGGAAACGTAGGAGTGCGAAATCCCAAGAGTCTGCAGTCAAACAAGATTTATAAGCAAAAACATTACAGGAAAAAAAAATACAGCAAGAACACAGAGCTGAATGTACAAAACATGGATGCTCCAATGGTGCAAGCTAAGGTAAGAAGAAGATTAAGAGAGGGAGGGAGGGGCATGCAGGCAGCCACCACACGGATACCTGCGAGTAGGGCGAGAGGAGGGACAGCTGCAGCGCCCAGCCGTACTGGATGCCGCCGGCAACCATGCACGCGAAGAACAGCCGCACGATCCTTCGGAAACTCTTCCCGTCGCCGGCGCCGTCGCCATTTCCGACGACGCTCCCGTTGGCCTGCTGCTTCCCCTCCAACGACGACGACAGGGTGGTCCACCCGACCGTGCTGTCCTTGTAATCGCCACGGCCTTCTTCCATTGCCCTCGCGGCCTCGAGGAGAGACGAGAAAGGGAGAGAGAGCGAGAGGAAGAGGAAGACAAGCACGCGCGCGGATTTGCAGCACGAGGAGTGATGGGCGCAGAAGATTTGCAGAGCGAAAGGCGAGCTTGCAATGGGGTTTTAAAGAGAGTGAGGGGGTTTGGGGTGGTTGATGGCGTGTGGCCCACCGGCAGAGGCACAGAAATGGTGGTGGTTTTTTATCTGTTCATGCCAATGGGAAATGGTTTTATCTGTTTGGGAAGCGTGGCTTGAAGTTGGGCTGATCCTATCCTTTATTTGCTTCCAGGCCAGCAGGGATGAATTTCTGGATGGAATTGATTATGGTATTTACTCAGTGGTAGATGTACCAGTATTGATTACTGTGCATACTATATCTATATGAATGTATTATATCAAGTATTGATATATGATATCTGTACGGATGTATTAATATCAAGTGATATTTGTATGGAGGTATTCGCGTAACTGATATTTGTACCGACGTATTTATAACGAGTGGGATTTATACATATTATGGTGAAGAGAATTAGATTTAGAGATACAACCAAACATTTCTCAACTTTCTTTTTATTCAATTTGCAATTGAATGGCAGGTTTTACCATCTATTTCTCCTTGTACTCTTTAAGCTCACATTCTAATTTTGTGCTTCAAGCTTTACAAAATTTGATGGACCTTAATATAGGAGTAGATAGATAGGTAAAATTATGACATTATTTTTTAAAAAAAATACTTCAATTGTATTAGAGTTAAATTTAGAAACCACAAATATCGTTCCAAAACTATCAGTTGGAGCTAAAGAGTCGGCTAGCAACCATTAGTGTATCAATGGAAAGCTAGACCTTCATCAGCATCCACGCTATCAAGCGGATCACTCTATTCTCTTGACGTATAACCAAACTACAGAGGCCCCCGGGGCCATTGCCGTCTCTCCAGTGAAAAAAAATAAATAAAAAAAGAAAGAAAAAAAAGGCACGTTCCCTTCCTGTATGGCATTGGCACAAAAGCGTGATGAGTGATCTGTATGATAGTTGATACAACAGAGTGATGAGTGAAAGCAATGCTACAGTGCTACCAGAAGATAAGCAAAGAAGCGATTCGGGACCTCCACATTTCGATGGAATATGCACTTAGTCAACACTGGCGATCGGCGACTCAAATACTAACTCTGAACTCAACACATGCTCATACTCAAATACTAACTGGAGTATGCGTCAAACCAGGAAGCCCCGGAGTATGCGTCCAGGGAGTCATGCGTGGGTCCAGGAAATCAGAGATGTGATCAGTGATCATGATTCATGTTGTGACACGCCGGGTTTTCCACTTCTCTAGAGTGAGAAATAACAGCCCATCAAACGGCATTGGTGATCAGAACAAGTTCACGCAGAAAGCAATAGAAACAAGCGACAAAGGACCCGATCACCAAAAAACACGGAACAAACCATACAGCAGCAACAGAGGCAGCGCAATGAAACAGACATCAGCAGGTTAAAATGTCTTGATGGTTATACCCAGATTATGATATAGAGGTCTCCTTTGAGTCGAAAATAAGACGGACTCCATAAGGCATTAAACAGTTCCTAAGGGTTCCAGCTAAGTCAAAAAAAGAAAGAAGCAACCAAGGGTCACGCAACTTCACCCTCCAGAGTGACAGCATTTGATCAGCACCATTGCAATCTCACATCTTAGGCTCAGTTCTCCTCCTCATCCTCTTCGGCCTCATCACCATCAGACACCTGCAAACCAGGTAAAAAGTAGAAATAAGGTATTACATTGGTGTAGCAGAACAAAAAAACTAAAAAACAGCACTAGCTTTCTTGTTTCAATCCAAATTACAAAATGGTGTTGCACGTGACTAATTAATTGTCGCTCAAGTTGCTAGTGTTCTGATTTGAGTATGGAAATGTGGTGCTACAACATGAGCATGCAAATTAAGACATGCATATGTTCTCTCTTTCCTAGAATCATAAGAACACCATCATGTTGCATTCGGAAATATTACCTCTTCATCGTCATCCTCTCCTAACTCTTCAGCCTCCTGCCATGACAGATCTATAAGGCCCAAATACAGGATACAAAATAAAATGATTCACAAAAACAGTCACTGACATTATTGAAATACTTCAATGGATTGGGCCACAGGTCTTCCTTGATGATCTCAGCCACCTGCAAGATTTAAAGGTAAGAAAACATGCTCGAGGAATAAAAGAACATCATGAAAGCTTTTTCTTAAAGAAATACAGTAAGACACAAATTTGTTACCTCATCTTGCACGCCGTCAGCAAGACTCTTGTGCTCCGTATCAGTAAACCAGGTGAAGAAACTGCAAGAAAGCAGAAGTGAAGACATTTTTCACATCTTTTTCTGATTTAGGATTTTGTATACAGCAAACAAAGTTTAGTTCTCCCAACGTCAAATATTTTTTACTAGAGGGAGTATCAAGCATGCAACAAGGCGTCCAACAGAAGATTGATGTTGGGAGAACACCGCCCATGACCACAGGACGAGATTAACATTAATGCCAAATAATCATATCTGGCATAGAAAAATAAGTATATCAGAAAGTACTTTTCAACAATCTATGCAATCCATCATTACCAAAGCTGAATGGATAATAACGTGATAACTTAAAAGGTATCATTACCACACAATAAAGCAAGGCATTATTTGTTGTACTATAGGAATAAGCATTGTCTTAAGCGAATTGTTATCAACCTTGAAAACAAGGTGTAAAAAAGCCAGGAAGATGACCAGGCAGCATTATCTTGTTAGGAAGAGAATGAACATTAGTGGGCAGTTAGGCTTGATTCTTTCTTTCTTAATGACAATGGTAACAATGGCCTCCATATATAGAAGTGCTAGATCCCAAAGGATAAAACTAAAAGGAAACCTGAATGTATGCAACTAACTTAAATGAGATATCTAAATAGAAATTACATTATTTAATCCTAAATCAATAGTGATGCTGCCATCAAGTGACTGTTCACAGATCATTATTGGAACACATAACAGAATTGCAGAGATAGGGAACTAAGTGTGGATTAACAGAAAAATTTTACTAATAAAAAGACAAAATAAGCATACTGTTAATAAACAGCTTGAAGAACAGAGTGCAAAAACCAGAAGTGCAGACAGACTCTTCTAATGGTTATCATGCCAACCAAATTTTATACCCCATGTATAATTGAAGCATGAATGCCGCTTAGTGATATGTCACCTTTGGAAAGGTTGGTGCAAATCTTGAGCAATGCAAATGATTTCAATAGCAGAGAATCTAACAGGCTGTTCAAGAGTTCCATTATATCTTCACAAATTACTAGAGGATGTAAACAACTGTGTATGTTATTACAGTAATAGCTATATGGAAGTAAAGGTACTAATAATTTACAGTTATTTTTAACCTGGAATAACCACCCAACAGAATAAAGAATGCAGAGCTACAAACTACAAATAGAAAACACAAGCATCAGATACTTCAACTCAGCACACAGTTGGAAAGAAGTAAAACTGAATGCAATGAATCGTTTGAATTAATTGGGGAACAATTATCCATGGTACTGCTAGAGGCAAGAGATGAATAGAATAAACTCACCTTTCCTCAACAATGGCCGCTTGCTCCCTTTCTTCTTGGCGTTTCCATTTGCAATTTCCTATGTGTATGATCCAAAAAGACATTAGATTTGCAATTTTCTAGACAAGCACTGGAAGCAGCTTTAAAAGAGCATAATACCATTCTTCCTTCCACTTAATGCTAGTAGCATTTATTGTGGTTGTTCCATCATCAGCGAAGGCATATGTCTTCGTGAGTTCTTTGTCTTCGAAGTATGATTCTCAGAGAAGGTCTGCCAGTTCATATATGTTCGTAAGCACAAGCAAAATATCAGAGATAAAATTATACATGTGTGCAATGATACTTACAAGAGTATGGAGTAGCCTGACTTAACATCTTTAGAATCATCCACCATCAACAGATTCCAGTACTTGAACATCTACAATAGGAAAAGAAAACTTCTAAGTTAAATGCATCTAAAAAATGTGCAAGTATTCCTCGATTGTATTCTGTGTTCATACAAATGTACAAGTAATAATAAAGAACAAAGGTACCTTTTGATCCTCTTCAGTCAAAAAGCTCACTAAGTAGAGGATGACTCAGAAAAACTGTAATCAGCACATAACAAAAATAGGTAAGATTATAAGAATGTGGCCTTGTTGACCAACACTTCAAAAAGCAGTGTAGTTAGTTATTATGGGATAGAGGTGTCCACGAACCGCTGTCAGCCAGAAGTCGGGGATTGTTTGGATAACGTCACTCCTTCGAAGATAGACAGGTCTGCGGATCTCACTGTATTTCTGCTCGACCTCCAAAACCTTGTCACTAGCTTCCTCATTAACCTGTAAACAATATATAACTAGCATAAGCATGGCGCATTACTTCTCTTACCTATATCTAACGGCCAACAAGCCCAGAATGAAAGCACACTCACCACACTTAGACCACAATACAAAGAAAAAAGGATGTAGAAATAGATTGCCAGGGTAGAAACAAATAAAGATAAAGGATCACTTTAATATCTTACAAATATTAGGTTAAAGTGCTAAGAAGAAGTCAATTGGGATATTATTACAGTTCTAACGATAAGATCCTCAGGATTCAAACACATGCTGTTTCAATGGCGAAGCTGTAGTGAATTACATGACTATTCACTTGAATATTTGCTACAAAATATTTTTACATGTGAACTTCAGCAGGAAAATCAGAGTAAGATATCGAGGTGTCCAAAAATTCAGATTGTGAATAACTTGGCAGACATTCACATAAATGAACATTTCAGTCATGGTACTGGAAGGAGGTAACACACTGGGCATGGCAAACATGTCGGAGGAGGTATTACAAGCTCATTTTTATTATATCACAAGCTTTGTGCTATTTGATAAAAGGAAGTCATTGGATGAACAAGGAGGCAAAACACAGGCATGGGCATCGACAAGTAGGACAAGGTATGAAAAGTTGGGTTTTATGGTAATACAACAGAGCCGTTGCGCTATTCAAACAAAAAATCTTCGTAATTGTCTCTTGGAACATGCTGGACTAGCATATTAAAACCTATCTTACATCCAATACGAGACCATTCTAAACTCTGTTCCCATGAAGTTGATGATAACACCCTCAATACTTATATTGCAGTACAGTGTACTTACTATGCAAGGTATGGAACTAATGCGATCCTCTACAAACTTACAATTTATGACACTGTTTGTAGAGCTTTCCATGCATCACTCTATAACGCGAAAATCACGCTCTATCAACCACTTTAAATTTCGACCCAATCCCACTAAATTCCTAACAGATAAATCGCAAACCAAACCTTTTTTTGTTAAACCCCAATACCCCAATGTTCTGCACCCTCATGGTAATCCCGCAACACCACGGTAGCGAAGAATTCCACCCCACCACAATCGCCGACCCCACCCCTAAATTCCACCCAAATTCGACAATTCCCCAGGCTCACACCCTAGCCCGCTGCCAAATAAACAGGACCATCCACCCCAACAGCACCAAAAATTAGCTCCTAAACACGAGGGTGGGCAGCAGAGGAGCGGCGGCTCACCTTCTCGAGCTCGTCCTGGATCTCCTGGAGCTTCTCGATGGAGAGGACGAGGGCGCCGTCGATCTGCTCGCCCTTCTCTCGGCGGTGCGTCGGCGTCGGTCTTGGCCTTCTTCCCTTGTCCGCCGGCGCCGTCATCGCCCCCCAAGCAACCTCGCCGCCGCCTCGCGCTCTAGGGTTTAGCCTTCCGCTCTCTGCGAGACGGAGGGAAGAGGAGGTTGGAGAAGGCGTGCGCGCGTCGGGAGAGCGGAGCGGAGGGAGGCGGAGCTGGAGGAGAGCAGAGGGGAGGCCGCGGGGCTTTTTATAGCGGGCGGCGCTGAGATTCGCGCCGGCTCGGGTTTGAGCCGATTTGGAGTGGGGTGGCGTCAGATCCCGTGGGCCTGTCCACGCGCGGGGGTTTTTCTAAACCCTAACCCTAAGAATCGGGCGCGTGCGTCTCACGCGGAGAGTTCGGCCGTCCCACGCTAGGCACTCGTTGTGTGTTGTGTTTGTGTAGCTTGGCTGGTTGGACGACCCATGCGTGTTTCAGCTAGATTTGTAACGTGAATGATTCAGACATTGAAAATTAGATTTTTACTGTACTAATAATTTTTTTAATTTACAAAAACTAATTTTGATTTTGGTTAATTTGCAGAACTTCCTCTTGCCGCTGAGGCCACAGAGTATTTAAACCTCCGTGGCCCAGGGCGACGAATGCCTCCCCGTCAGGCGCGGGGCTACTGCGCCTCCCGCCGTTAGCCCGGGGGCCACGTGGCGTTGCCGCCCTTCGGGATGCGGCGAGATGCAGGTATTTTTGCATTCGTCCGCATTCGCCGCCGTCCCCTCAGGCAGGTTTTTAAGCCCAATCGCCCCCTGGGTGACGCGGTTGTTTAGCGCCTCCCGTAATAATCCCTTCGACACTCGCCGAACGCGTCTTTCCCCTTCCGCCTCCAGCGTCGTCAATAGAGCGAGCAGAGAGCAGTACGCGCAAGCCCTCACGGATTTTTGAGCCAATCTAGGTATTTTTTGCCTCCCCTATTATGTAGTCAATTTTTTAGACAAGTGTTAATTATACTAGACGCATAATGTAATACCAACATATTATGAATAATTAACGGATTTGGCATAAACCATCGTTAGTGTTAAAATTTATTTGACCGTACAAAAGAACATAGCGACAGTAGTAAATGTAGATATTTTAGAAATAAATATGCTCCGCCATGACATCGGGTAGTAACGTCATTTCGACACGTTAGATAAACCTAGCGTTAACTTGCGCTGCGAGTTAGTTGTAAAATGATAGAAACGGTAATGGTTTGACTCTACCAATAGACTTTTTATGAAACGAATATTGATAGTACGATTAATACTAGTGAAATCTTTTGTCAACAGAAATGGCAAATAGAGTTGTATTGCCGATATTCACGGTGAAGAAATGTCAAGAGGAAGGACATAGTGGGGTAGATTTAGCGGAGTCAAACGTAACACAAAAGGAATTATAGCTCCAGCTGAAGAGAGTTTTTCTGGATCAATTGTTAAAAAAATTGAGGGATCGGAGTTAATCGAAGTAAATCAATTACGGTGTACACACTGGTTAGCTGGCTATGGAAGGTTTTTTGTGGAATGATGCCCAATAGATTCGACGGCCAGCTTGTGGTATTTTTTGTGGACGAGTTGCACTGCAGCGGGAGAGCACCGAGCATACTTCGTGGTAGTGCATTACAGGGTTCAGCATGATCAGGCTGGTCAAGTACAGCGGAAGGGCCGATGAAACAGGGGAGCAAAAATGAGGCAGAAGACGAGGTGCTGGAAAGGAAGGAGGGCCAAAAGACTGGGACCTGGGGGTTTTGCACATGAAGGGGAGAGACACCCAGGTCTAGTACAGGAGATGAATTGAAGACTCAGAACCTGAGCAATGGAGGATGATGATTCTTCGGAGGACGATGTATACCCGCAGAATGGGACAACGAGGACTTCTCCGGATCTTTTGTCTCAGAGGGCACCACCGTTGTTTGGCATGGTAGTAGTATCGGCAGAATGAGGCAAGCGCGAGTGGTGCGAGGCGCTAAGATACGCGAAAAAGCACAGTTGACAGAGGCTGGTGAAGAGTGGGCCGTGTCATTTGGAGGGAGTTCTGGGTACAAAGTCCACCAGATTCAGTGTACAAGTGAAATATGCAAGTTCAAGCGATGGGATGTCCATGGGGGATGTACGCATCCAGGAAGAATAGTGACGAATTGTTGGTCCGTGCTCAATCGTGCGGAGGCACAATGCCAATCTTCCGGGTTTCAGGAAGTACACAGGAACATATCACTGCCATTCATCGCTTCAGAGCTGCTTATGCTGTTTGGAGAACCTCCGGTTCGAGCCCAAGTCAATTATCAGGCGTCGAGGGAGAAGTACAAGTACACCATACATATGCGAAGGCATGGAGGGCCAAACAGAAGAAATTGAAGAGATTCGGCAGTTTTGGAAGCTTCCGTACAATAATTGCCTCGTTACTGGAAACCATCTGTGCGGGAATCTGGCACTACTCCGAAATCAAAAGTTCCCATCTTACCAAATCCTGGGCAGAATTGTCCTTTCAGCAGCTCTTCCTCCTCTGCAGGCGTGCATGTTTGCATTTCTTCATTGCAGGCCCTTCTCATGCCATCGACGGCACGTTCCTAACTGGAAAATACAGAGGCCAAATGTGACGGCAATCGGAGTAGACGGAACAACCAAGTTTGCCCGTGCCTTGCCTTCGTCGCGAAGCGAGAACACAGAGAGTTGGTACTAGTTCTGAAGCGTTTAAGCGAAAAAGGTGGTGGGATGAGGCCAGACTGTATGTCTCATACATGACGTCAGTCCAGGGATGCTGCTGTCAATTAAGGAGCTGCAAACGGATTGCGCAACAAGGATACCTCCGGTGTGGGAAATGAATAGCAGATGGTCTTATTAGCGTCACTATGGGCGCAAACTTTTATAAGCAGTTCAGAACCAAGGAGCGGATGCCATGTTCAAACGTGGTGCGCCCAGAATCAACAGAAGAAGTTCAATGAGCTGTGAGGAGAACTTGAAAGCTGACAGCAAACATAGAGGCTGGAGTCTGCAAGACCCGCAGCGAGAGGTTGTTGACGGCCCTGAAGCTCCTAGTGCACTACCCACCGATGACGGGTACATCAGAAGGAGGGCCCGGTTCCGTCGGGTTAGCAGATTTTCGCAGTGGATCGAGACGAGCTGAAAGAGAATGCCATTGCTTTACGATTGAGGGTGAGCAAGGTAGCATAATGACCAACGACCTTGCAGAGGTCTTACACTGGGGTCATGCGTGTGTGAGGCAAACTCCCCCCTGTTGCCATCGTGGAGTTCCATACCTTGCATGAACGACAGACTACTTCCGATAGGGCAGACAGAATGGCCCATCTATGCCGATGCAACTTTGAGTTCGGCACAAAAATGACAGAGTTACCTTGAGGAGAAATTGCAAGAAGCAAGAGCACCGAGTCCGAGGCAGGGCACACGAGAGCATAGATTTAAAGATATTGTGTGCCAATAGATCCAGGTGTGCATATTCGCAAGGAAACCTCGTAAGAGTGTGTCCTAAGGAGATGACATGCAAAACCTAAACCTTTTCCAAATCCATAGCTACTGGTACGCCACCCCAGCTCCCATGCTTCTGCCTGATCATCCTAGCCCGCGTCGCTGAGACCGACACCGCACCATAGATCTATGACACAGGTTCACCACCATAGTCGCGGTCTCTGTACTTTAAACAAAGACCAATACAAAAGTCAGAATCCTTGACATAACACCGGACACCGCCAAACAAACGTACCGAGATCATTTGGTTTCGCAGGCATCGTCGACACTCTATCAAACTGAAAAAGAAACAAACGAACCCGCGTCTAACATTCATCCAATGAAACCACGACAACGAAGGCAAGACCAAGGTAGGCCTCATCGCGACACGGGGAAACCTTCGCAAATGACCTAAGATAGATCGACCAGGGGCAACCCGGCATCATAGCGAGAGGCCGTCAACGTTCCCACACGGACCTGCCGCACCGCGGCGTGCCTCGAGCAGAAGACCCACTGGAGTCCACAAAGAAACACCCGCCGCACATACCTACAAGACAAGGTTCCACGAAAGACGCCGAAGCCCCCCCGCGCACCCAAGGGAACCGGAGCGCTCACCTTATGGACCATCACCAGGCCATCTCCCTCCCCTGCGCCGACAGCAATGACCCAACCCGCACGGGCCAGACTGCAAACGCCCCCACTAATAGGCAGCAGATCACCGCAATGGCGTCCTCGAAAGGCGCCACCTACGCCCGAACTAATCATGTGCAGTGTCAGCCCAAGCCCCTCGCAGTAGCTAAATGTACGACAAAATCCCGTAATAGACCAATGTACGCAATATGCACTTGTACTTTGCTATCTGATTTCCTGCTTTAAGTAGTGGGCCTTTTAAGGTAAACTATTAGCTGATCTGTATAATAAATCAATCAATCGAACAAACTGAATTTAACAATGCACTATAAACTAATTAATAGCCTCCAATCCGTTTCAGCTTCTTATTTCCTCGTGGCAGGTATGGCATACGAAAAACACCATGCCAACCCGAAAATAAACCACAAAGACAGAGCTCACCTAGACACACAATAACTCACTCAACGACCAACCCAGCAAAATCGAAAATCACAACACCATACCAATATCGGACCCCGTTCTATCTCCCTCACAAGCGCAGCAACCCTGTCGAGACCTAGAGAGCTCGGCTACCACTTACTAAACAGTCCACCTGAACGACCTCCCTAGCCACAATCCTTCCACGTGAGAGCGAACAAGGGTATACAAAACGGACTACCAAATACGTCACGGCTGATACTGTGAAGCTGAATATATGAGCAAAACTCCTCGACGTAGATATAGAGAATTTAGTCTGACAGGTTGCGCGTGCAGCACCCTAAACAAATCTAAACATCCCTAGGGAAATAGATAAGAGCTAACAAAAACCAGATATCTAACAGCCACGAGCAGCGGACCAAAGAACCAGACTCCAGAAACCCGCGAAAGAAAGACTGAGAGACCACCAAGGTCCAAGACAAAACACCCCAAGCGAATAGGATACCATACTTAACAGACCGGTCACTGATCACACAGACTCACCTGTGGACCGGTGGAACCGAGACGCACACCCTTCCACCTCCCCATGCCGTAGTGAGAATGGCCCCACGCATACAGGACGCTAGCCCCCGCCTTGCCTGCTCTGAGCCCGGTGATTGCGTGGTGCAACGTGACGAGGCGCCAGCGTGTGCGAGAGGACATCCGAGCGGTTCGCCCCGGTTTACGTGGCTCCGGGGCTCCCTCGTTGGCGAATCTCCCCGTACGCGCATGTGAGCGCCCCCTCAGGCTTGGGTACTGAAGCTACACGGTAAGAATTGCTTTCATTAGTTTTATGTTCCTCCTTCAGTCCGTACTAGAATACAGTGTCAACTTTTATATGTTAACTGCTAGTCTGATCAGCTAGACCCGGAGGCCGACGCATTACTCACTGTAAGATGAGCCTAGAGGCGTACCTGTTGTGGTGTTTCTGTGTGCCCGGTGGATGTATCAGCACCAACTCGCGAACGGGCCACGCAGATCGACAAAAAGACATCTGATCCTAACCCAAATACGCTGAGGGAAGAAAACAAGCAGACCGACCAAAAAAAAAAAGAGCGAACAAATGAATAAGCCCAAAAATTCCCTCACCCTCAGTACCAGTTCGTTTACCCAGACGGAGAAAGAGCGTGGAGCACCCAGGCCCCAAAGAGTAAGTCCTATGCCGACACACACGAAGTACAGAAGAGTGTCATGTAGCAGAACAAACGGCTGCGAGATAAAACAGGACCGAATCGCCTAGACATCCCTCTTCGAACGTGACCACGGTTGTCCAAAACTACCCTCCCCACCAGCTCTGCAGATGCGCCCGAGCGCCGTTCAATCGCAGCCCCTGCGGACCCGCCCCCCGTGGCTGGAAACCACCGCTCGTCCACATCCACACCTCGTACGTGGATGTCGCCACGGAGGACTATCGACGATGGGGACGGATGGTGTCGTCGTGAACGTCACAACGTACCCGCGTTAGAACACCGTCATCGCGGTCTTCTTTATAGGTTATGGACTAACGAGAACTCTTTTCTCGCTCCAATCAAAACTGTAAGCGATCAGCTACGCTCGACGTGTAACCTGCAGACATCGATACAACCCACTTTCTGCTCATCGAGCTCTCGACCGAGACACCACAACGACCCGACCCGTCTCTCATGGAGCCGCACAGACCCACACCAAGCCAAACGAACCAAACGCCAACACCGGGGATAAACTACAAAAACCCAACGCCATACCAGAGAACGCACTAGCAGCCACACGCACAAAATGAACGCACACGCGCCGTCAGCGCGCCCCCAGTGAGGCTGCGGTCCCATCATGACGGGACAAGAGATAGCCCAGGCCTACTGCAAAGACCCGCATGACGATGACACACGGATGTCTGAATACGCACCATCTTCTGATCCGAACCAAGCCCGCACTGGCACAACAGCGTGACTGCCTAGTCCCACGAAATGCACCATAAAAAACGGCAAGTACAAGGAACATAAAAATACGATCGGACACTTCCGCCATGCCACCACACGCCAGGCCCCGAATCCTACCGCACCACGAGTTCCACAGTATCATGTTACCAAAATGAATAGTAAATACAACCCCGTCCATTGTTATGCATTGTGTCACGGTTGTGCTCTCAAGTCAAATCCGGGCCAGCCTGCGTAAGTTGTGGAGACCCATGTTGTTCATCGGTACATCAACGACTAGCTCATAAGCCACGGAGACGTCATCACTGACACTGCACCCCTACACACAGCCGCCAGCGTCAACGCAAAGTAGGTCACCATTTACCCCCCCCTATCCCCCCCACCACACCACGGCCGCTACCCCCCCCAACCCCAGCACTCCGCCTGACCACCGTATCCCACCCCCCGAGCTCCACTGCACGATCTGGAGCCGATCGCGACCGCACGCCACATACCAACACACGCGCAGGACTACACTACCGCGTAAAGGATCCAATCCAAAATTAGCATAAATAAAAATATCAAAACAAAACAACAAAAACGCTCATACTAGACACCACCCACGCGCAACTAACCACCATGTACTCTCTTCGTCT